>CAUJBT010000057.1:0-127500 GCA_963082735.1 Pocota personata
TATATGTATATATATATGTTAGTAATTAACCTGAAATCGAGCAAAATCGCTCGAACCGTTATTGAAATATTAAAGTAACTTTATATAAGTATGTACATAAATCGATAAAATATAATATTTGTATTAATTAATGTATGAATATAATATATATGTATGAAATGCCTCTAAAGGGCCAACACCTGGACACTTGTTTTATTGCAGAAGATCGAGTTGAAAATCTGGATGCACAAATCACGCACTTTTATATTTTGTAACTTTCGTCTACTTTTCATCACAAAGTGCAACGAAATGATTGACTTTTCCCACCCTTCAGTTACACCTTTTCATATACAACGCTTACGCGTTTACAAAACTTCCATTCATGAAAATTTATTCTTTTGCTGCGGTGGTATGGAAATCACACCGTCATGCATCTTCATGCCCCTTCCCGCATATCCCTTTACACTTCCTCACCTCGTTCGTTTGCATGTCACAACACACAAGAGAAAAATAACTTTTCCCACACGAGCGAACGGAGTGAGGAAAAAGAAAAAGCTTTATTTGTTGTACTTATGCCAGTACAAAAATATGCTTTCTTTTTTTATATGGGCTCGCGACATCTGGGTAGTTTATTATCTGTGGTATAAGGTTGAAATTAGTTTTACTTGACGCATAAGATCTATATTTTTATTCTACCATGGTACAGCTTTTTTTAATGTTTTATTTTTTGCTTATGGGTCATATTTGCTACAGAGCGGACAGATTTTTTAATAGTAATAGCACAGATAACAAACTACCCAGATGTCTCATTCATATGGGAAGAAGTGATATGTGAAAACGAAATTCACTAAAAAAAAGCTTTTTAAAAAGCTTAAACTTCTTACAAAAGGGAAAAAATCAGAACACAGAACATTTGTTTTTCTTTTTAGTCCATCGTGTCACTCACACATACCCTTGTTTACCTTTACTGCAAAAAAGAAACAAAAGAAATGTTTTGTGCGACTGCGGTCACGGAGTTCTGCCGACACGTTGGTAGGATGGATATGAAGTATCTGTATAGATCGTATATATATATGTGCAAATGGTTGGGCTTATGTTGGGTGCTTGTTATTTTGTCTGTATGTATGTACCTTACTTTCAGCACTTGATTAAATAAATATGCACTTGATTACATATATAAAAATGCCTTTATACATTCTTTGATTATATTTTCTTTTAAGTTAGATGCAAAAGGTAGTTTACGAAAGTATTCGGAAAATACAATAGATAACCTGAGAATCTACAATCTGGGCGCCGTTCGTTACGCGTGTCACTGGTGGTATAGATTTGAAGGCAACATTCGCAGGCGAGGGTAATTTGCTACTAAATTTGCTGGTAAATTCGATGCCTGGTTCATTGTCTGAGATACCGCGTGTGATGAAGAGTTGATGACGAAGATTTTCTGCCTGGTGTCCTGGCGTTGGGGGCGTAGAATGGGCTTTCGGCAATCGGTAGTTGTCAGAGGAACACATCGCACAAATAAAGTCTTGATTGTTGACAGCCTCATTAACTCCTGCACACACAAAATGGTACCACATATCACATTGGTCACATTCCACCATATTGTCGTTGGAATCAGAAGCATTGCACAATTGACAATTATACTCCTTTGCTGGATTCGCTAAAGCCTCCGTTGGAATTGGTGGATTTGTTCCGGACATGGTGTATTGTTGGCCACGTTTAAAATAAACTTATAAGACTGTTGCGGCAATTACGCAACGTTTTTAAATTTGTCAATACACGAATTTATTACTTGAATTCGATTTATTATGTGAAAAAAGTGTGAACAAAGTGCGAATTACTAATTTATTTTAATCTTTTTCGTTGGTTTTCCCGCGCTTTCATCTCAAAAGAAGGCAAAAAATAAAAGAGAAGGAACTTGCGTTCAGCTTCAACAAAATGGTGACTTAGTCCAGTTTATTGGATATTTTAGGATGCGTTCGCAACACTGCTCTCCAATCCAGATGAGAAGTTAACCTTCGCAACAAAAGTGTTGCGTGAGAAACGAACAAATACAGACTTTCCTATCTTTTCAAAATTCTATCCACATGCCATATCATTTAAGGATGAAGTGAAGAAGCAAATTTCAAAGCTCCTTGAAGGCGGCATAATTAAACCATACCGGTCACAATATAATTCGTCAGTTTGAATCGTGCCCAAAAAAACCGATTCCGCGGGAAACAGATAATATAAACTGCTGATCGATTATAAGAAACTAAACTCTGTTACGATCGCAGATCGCGATCCTATCCCCGAAATCAATGATGTCCTCTCTCAACTAAGAAGAAACATTTTTACCGCTTTGCGGAATTTGGCGTTTTCTTTCCGATAACGTATAAGCACAGATAATAAATATACCCAGATGTCTCATTCATATGGGAAGAAGTAATATATGAAAACGAAATTCACTAAAAAAAGAGCTTTTTAAAAAGCTTAAACTTCTTACAAAAGGGAACAAATCAGAACACAGAACATTTGTTTTTTCTACTCACTTTTAGTCCATCGTGTCACTCACACATACCCTTGTTTACCTTCACTGCAAAAAAGAAACAAAAGAAATATTTTGTGCGACTGCAGTCACGGAGTTCTGATGCCGACACGTTGGTAGGATGGATATGGAGTATAGATTGCATTTAAATATGTGCAAATGGTTAGGCTTATGTTGTGTGCTTCTTATTTCGTCTGTATGTATGTACCTTATTTTCAGCAGTTGATTAAATAAATAAAAATTCTGTAAACTTTGTGGACACAAATTTGCTGTGAAAATGGATATGAATATGAGTTTTGAATACTGCATTTTATATTTATGCTCTTATAATAACTGATCACTGCTCTTGGCCCACTTAAGAGAAGGTGACTAATGTTCGAAATTATTATAAAAAAAACGAACTAACTTAACAAAATAATCTTTAACTTAAATTAGGTTAGTACTAAATTGCAGTTAAATCACCTTAACTGAAGTAGTTTCCAGGGGACATGAACGTGGACGTGGCAGGATATCGACCCCCGCCCTCCCAACCTCTCAGTAATCACTATCAATTTATCTGTCGAGTTTACTTTTTAAGCGTTCATTACATTTTGCCATTTTTTTATTTTATATCTGGAAATTCTATTATATACTTATATATACTTACATATATTTAAATTTTTATCAAGGACCCATTTACAATTTTTCCAGAGCAATATCACTATTAATTTATTTTTTAAATTAATTTTGTGGTCATAACATACATTGAACCAATTCGGAAAATGTATATTTGTTGCCTTTATACATTCTTTAATTATAATTTCTTTTAAGTTAGATGCTAAAGGTAGTTTTCAAAAGTATTCGGAAAATATTTGTACATGAAGGCGGCATACTTGAATATATTTTTCCGATGACCACAAGAGAACAGTATTTTCTTCTGAATTTTCATATTCTTTTAATTTTATCAATAGTAAGTATCTTGTAGCAAGGTCGTTGACCTGAGGTACCTTGACTGATATTGCGTCTTCATCTGGTGGATTAACTCTATTGTTCGTATTCATGTTATTTTCAAAGCATTCTTCATTCTTAAGAATGTCGTGATTTTGTGATAGCTCTTGGGTAAGTATTATTTGTTTTGCTATATCACTCTGCAAAATAGCATTCCAATCCACCTGTAGATATGTATTCCGAATCGTCTTCTTCGCAGTTGGAACATTTCGATTTGAATAAAATTTTTATCGATATAACTTTGGCTAGCAAGAAGTTAAATTCGGAAACACTTGGATTACTTTTATTAATATTCCGCTCTCTTATTATACCAAATAAGTTCTCTAACGGATCTTGATTAAATTTATTTACATAAATGTAATATAAATCTTTATGATGCATGAATAATGTGTCTCTTATTCTTAAAATGCTTTCTATAGTTAAGACCAAGCCTTTGAAACAAAATGATCTATTTCTTGCGTTTGTGAGTTCGATGTTTAATATATAATCCTTCATTTCTTGTAAAAAATTCATATTTTGATCATTCCGTATAAGTGCTGGTTTTCCATTTAATAGGTCAAAAAGTCGATCTATTTTTTTTATAAATTCAGCTGTAGATTTTGCAAACTGGGCTACATGACTTGGAAATTTGTTGAGTTTTATTAAAGCTTCAATGCCGCAGGCTACAGATCTGCTTAGAACTTGTGCAGCCAACTTCACGTTCATTTTCTGAAACTCGGTAGGATTAATGTGTGCCGATGTAAGTTTTGGACATATTTTGGTAGTATTACTTTTTTCTGTGTTATAAAGGTATTCAATTACCTTCCAATTAATAATTCCATCAAAGTGGTCAAATTGTATTTAAGTAAGTTGTTCGGAATACTCTTTATAAGATGAGGAATATCATACATTCCATATATGGATTTATTTTTTATGTGAAGTTAAAGGTTTTTTTCATTTTCATAGTTTCAGCTCCGCGCATATATCAAGACAATTATATACCTCAATCTCAAGTTGTGTCATAGGTATATTGCTTAGACAAATGACATGATATAAACCTTGCTTAAAATTTCCGCATACACTCCGAATCATAAAAACGCAAACAGACTTAACGCATATATTTGATTCCTTCCTGTTGTGAGCTAGGGTTGGCCACGGAGGCGTCTTCGGTGCGAGTAAGGAGGACGGCGGCACGTTCGCGGTTGCTCGGCTCAGCTCGTCGGACGGGGTGGTTCTTGTCCACTTTACTTCACACCACCTGCTCAGCACACAAAATCTCGTGCCATTTTGATAAAAAAAAACAAAAGAAAGAAGAAAGCTGCTTTACTTTAGACATCGGACGGAATAAAAAAAAAATAGAAAAGAAAGTAAAAAGGAAAATTCAAGGGCTTGTGCCCATGGCCAGGAGAAAGATTGGAAAGGACTCCGCGAACTTACCCTATCTAACATAAACTAAACCTAGACTAACCTAGCGACTTAAGCTAAATTCTAAAACTAACCCTAACTATCTTAACCTAACCTAAATCTACTCCCTACTGCGTCAATTGTCCTTCCCATTTTCTCTCCCTGCCAAACGGGTTCGTCTGGCACCCGAGGTATGCCTGGTGGAAGTGGCAGAAGCTGGCCTGCCCACCCTGTGTGTCTAGTGACACAACCAATTGCCATCTCTCTGGCCGATGATTGCGAGAGATGGCCCCTAAACGCGCTTCCCAGTCACGACCTAAGTCTGTTGTAGTGGAGGTTAGTCAGTCGTTACGTTATGTCGTCATCGTTCGTAGTCGTCCTGTCCTGTCACCGTTCGTCTATAGAAGGACGGCCCGACCGGCCATCCACACACCGAATAAAAGAAAACCTATTCACTCATTTGTGAGTATAAATACACCACGTAGATTTCGGTTGGCTCATCGCCCTATTTAATTTATTATAATTTTTAACTTAAAACTACTATTAATCTAAACCCTAACTTTTCTGCCAAGAATGACTCAGTATACTTCTGTTTCAAATGTAAAAAAAAACGAGTTACTCACGGTTCCTTTTTTTTTTTTTGTTATCCAGGTCCCCCGTTGTCCTGCCGGCAGCACGATGAAGGATGTGGTTTTCTTTCCTTTTTCTTTTATTGCGGAGTTAGACGCGACGCCTAAGGCACTGATCGTTCTTCGCAGAATTTACACAAATCCAACAAAAACACTTATCCTAACCTTAACTTAATTTCAATTAAACTTAATTCAACAAAAATTTAAGTTCAGGGAAAATTCAAAGCAAATAATTCACTATGGACTTTTTAAAAAAATAAATTTTTGAATTTAAAAATCTTCAATTTTTTTTTTTTTTTTCACTTCCACTATCACCACTGTGTCCCACGGAGCACCTCCTGGAAGCGTTGAATTTTTCTTGGGGGAGCAACCCTCGCTGCCGTTGTAGCGGACCACCGCCACCGCTATTGCCGCCTGCACGGGTCTTATCCGGTTGCACCGGTATCTGCTTTACAACGGTCCTAGCAGAGAAACGGCAGTTGTCAAGATTTCCGCTGGGACCTGCGCTGCCTAGCGACTCTCAATGCCTTTATATTGCGTATTTGTCTTCATACACCTCCTTTAAAGGTACGCTCCCCCGATTCCTCTCCACGCCTTCCGAATTATCTTAGAAAATAAATTGATAAAAAAAAATTGTTCTTTACAGAGGGTCTCCGCCTCACTGTATTTGCCTTGCTTTACAAATTTTTTTTTCTTGTACAGCAAAAAAATTACTTAGCGGCAGCGACCAGCTGTTCGACACTTGACTTTACAAAATGATCTTGCGGTCGATGCTCTACCCGTTGCTATCAATCTGGGTTATCTCTTTCCATTGTCCTACTTTTCCCCTTCTTTTCTTGTTTCTACTTTATCCTCTCTTCGTCAGTCTTTTCCCCTTTTTCTTTGTCATGTTTTGTCTTTGTCAGCTATGAGTAGTGTTTTCCTTTTTCTTTCGGGACATTGAAATGAGAAATTTCCCTTTCCAATGTCCTACGTCTCGTCGTTGTCAGTTACAAAAATTTCGTTTGAATAAAAAAATTCCTGAACGATAACATACATAAATACACTAACTTGACATATACTATTGTTAACTGACTTACCTAACATACTTAATATAACCTACGACTCTACTAACGTAACTGAAACAAAATTTCTGCCCAACAAAAAATTATACAATATAAACATATAATATAAAAATAATGGTCAAACGAATTCTACGTTCTTTATCTTATCCCTGAACCACAATAACCCTGAACCATTAATATTCTTGCGAGAGATAGACGAGTGTATCTCCCTCCCTCATGTCAGCTGATTATTGACATTTCTTTTATTTTTGATTTCTGATTGCGAGGCGAATCGCTGTGTTTTTTTTTGTAATTGTTCCTCCTTCTTTTTTTATTTGTTTAAATAAATTAAACGAAGACCCACCCTTGGACTGGGTGTTGTAAAAGGAAAAATAACAAAAAAAAACCCAGCACAATGTGCCAAAAGGGTTACTACAAATAGGACAAGCGCACCACACAGAGTCAGGTATGTAGACATTTTTATTTGTTTTTTTTTTTGTAATTAATTTTTGAATTGCAATCCCAATGTAATGTCGTGAATCAACAAAACCCACCCCTGGAATGGGGTGTGTGTGCGTGGACGAACAAATCCCAATCAGCCAATGCTAGAGGACGACGATGATAAACATCATCGAGGGATCGCCGGAAAATTGTCTGGGTTCAGGTACTTCTTTTTAATTTTTCTTTTCCTTTTTTTTTTTCGTTGTTGTTTGGCATTGGACAAGGTGCAGGCCCTCGTAACATTCCGTAACCAACAAAACCTTCAATTTCATCTTTGAATTTATTGTAAGTTAGATTCGTCTGAAGGCTCATCTCATCAAATATAATCACGACTTCTTTCTCTTTTAGTGATATTGTCGAAGTTATTTTCTTTATTCCCTCTAGATCAATTCTATTTATTCCAGGTGACAGACTTATAATTTTAATCCAACTATGTAATGAAGACGGGTGCGGTAGGTGTAGTCCAAGCTAGCGAGCGAGACCAAATCAACTCATGTTAACTTTGCTTACCAAAAAATTAACAACCCTCCCATTTTCATTAACTCGGTGCAAATACATGCAAACGAGCCAAAGTATTTAGGAATGACAGTAAACGCGAAACTCAAATGGAAGTCGCACGTTAAAAAGAAATACTACGAGCTTGAAAATAGCTTCAGAAAAATGTACTGGCTACTTGGAAGACATTCCAAATTAAGCATATATAAAAAACAGCTTTCATACAAGCAAGTGCATAAAGCCGTTTGGACGTAGGGTATTCAACTTTGAAGTTGTACCAAACGAAGCAATAGAGATATCATACAATCTTTTCAAAACAAAATGCTAAGAGTCACAGTAAATGTCCCATAGCATATCAGAAACAGTGATATCCACAGAGACTTAGGAGTAACTACTGAAAATTACGAAATAACGAACTTTGCTCGAAAACTCCGTATTCGTCTTCATGGTCATTGCAACAACCTTATACTCCAAACTCTTCACGGGACAACCCTTGTGCGCCGACTACAAACAACGAAACCGCTCGATCTAGCGCAATAAGGACCAGCCGCATTTAATTGCGGGTTTTAGCTTGTGCTTTTGCTTAAAATCCCAACACGAATATTTTTTAAACTAAAACTACTTGATAAGAAAACTCAGTCGTAGTAAACCATTTTTATTTTTTTTTTTTTCCAATTTTCCACTGAATGAACATTTGGTTCGTGGGTTACAATTCAAACATTTAAGATGTACATAAATCAATCACAAATTGTTTCTTCTTATCCAAAAAATTTATTGCTTTAGCAAAAGTGTCGATGATTGTTTGATTACAAAGAATATGATGTTTAAGTATTCCATCAGCTAGGATGTTGTTCAAATCATAAACAATGTTCCATTTTGTAAAAACAATTTTCTGAAAAGGTAAATTTGTTTTGATTGTACCCAATGTTGTGTTTACGCCACCCAACTGTTTTATTTCTCGGTTGCTTATGTTGACTTTATTTTCCAAGCAACTTAGTTTGAGTAAACTCGAGTCAGTTCCAGTATCGACAAGGACTTGTATCCTACCGTAATTAGCTGATGATATAGTTAACGCAACGAAAATATCGTGCTTCCGGTATTTCTTGAATGTTAGTAGTACATTTCTCTATTTCCCTTAAGTCTCAATTTTAACATTACGTGAACAACAATAACTTTACCTAAAGACTCATTCCAATAAAAAAATACAAATATTCGTCATCAGCAACCACATACAATTACTATTCAATTTCTGAATAAAATCGCTTTCCCGACCTGGGTTAAGGTTTAACCTGGTTTTATTTAATTAAGTTGCATTTTGCATTTTATTAATTGACCGATAAGTAAAAAAAATTTATACTTGCGATCCCCTTTCTGCTTTTTTATTTAACAAGTGTTTTCTTGTCTTTTTATTAATTATCGTTGGTCATTTTTTTGTTGGATGGGCTTTGTTTCAATTGTAATTGTGATGGTACTTGAGTAGGTATTAGGTTTCTCTTTAGCACATATAATAAATATATAAATGATTGATATTCGAGCAAAATCTCTCAAACCGTTATTGAAATATTAAAGTAACTTTATATAAGATAACCTAAAATATTTATGCATACATATGTATGTGCATAAATCGATAAAATTTAATATTTGTATTAATTAATATATGAATATAATATATATTGTAGCATAATAATAACTACGCCCCCTAAAAATATGACGCAACAAATTCCGAAGTGACTTTTCATTCTGGCAGAATTTTGGTTCGTACTGTCCTTTCATTCGAGGTTCGTGTCTGGGACGAAGTCTCCACAGCTCATGTCAACGAAAGAGACGAATAATATCAGGGATAAAAGGGAATTATAACTGCAAGAATTATTTCTCTTATTCCAGTGGTCGAAGAATTTGCTAGAAGTTTCTGGCTATCAGGAACTTCTGCTATATAAGGACAGATGGCGGTCAAAAAAAGACAGTTGGTTTAGAACCGTGGCGAAGAGATTGGAAAAGTGATAATGGGCGAAGTTGTAATTTGGTGATAAATTGAAAGTTGAGAGTGAACAAGAAAAAGTAATTAGTTTGGATTTGTGAATTAAGTAATTGAAAGGAGATAAAGTGATTAGAGAGGAAAGAGACATTGTAAGAAAAGAATTGCGAAGAATAGTATAGTGTGAACCTGAATTGTTCTATAGACTAGAAAATAAAGAAATAATTTCACAGAATACTGTTTTATCTACTCGAGCCGTAGCTCGCATGTTACATTGGTGTCAGAAGCGGGATAAAACTTATTCTGTGAATAACTATTTCCGTGGTGTGAAATTGCACAAGAAAAAAAAAAAAAAAAAAAATATCGATTTCTGTGTTGAGTTAATTAGTTGCGCAAAATGGGTCGCAAATTGGGAAAAGTAACTATAACTCAACTAAAGGCAGAACTCAGTAAGCGGAACCTCGACACAACTGGGGGAAAAGATGCCCTACTGATTCGTCTGGAAGAAGCAGTAACGCAGGAAGGTGAAAATCCGCATGACGTAGAGTTTGACTTGGGAGAGGAACCAGCAAGTACAGTAGCCGACCCGGATATAACAAGTCTGCTCCTGCAACTTAAGTCAGTCATGGACGAACAAAGGAAAACAATGGAAGACCAAAAGAAGTCTCTGGAACTTAAGCTCGATGACCAAAAGAAAGCAATAGACGATCAAAAGAACTCTCTAGAACTTAAGCTGGACGAACAAAAGAAAGCGATGGACGAACAAAAGAAAGCGATGGACGAACAAAAGAAAGCAATGGGCGACCAAAGGAATTCTCTAGAACTTAAGCTGGACGAACAAAAGAAAGCAATGGACGAACAAAAGAATTCTCTAGATGCTCTGGAAAGTAAACTTGATGAGCAAAACAAGAACTTGGAATCCAAATTCGAAGCGATCGAAGAGAAAATCGAGAAGGTCGAGACGCAACTCGAAAAAGTCGAAACTAGATTCGATGAAAATTTTGAGAAACATGAAACTCAGTTCGGGAAGATAGAGACTCAGTTTGAAAAAGTGGATACGCAATTCGAGAGAGTAGGAAAGCAAGTCGAAAATCTTGCTAAGGAACTCAGCAACGTGAAGAGACAGAAAGCACGGGAATATTCCACTGACGGTCTGAGAAGAAAGGAGATGCAGCCCCCTATCTTCGATGGTCAAACATCATGGCCAATTTATAAAAGGCAATTCGAAGCGGCCGCAATGACCAATAGCTGGGACGATGAAGAGAAGTCCATTGCACTCACACTTGCACTGAGGGGTCCAGCTGCGGAGCTCTTGCAGACCATCCCAGAAGATAAACAGCAGAATTACGACTCTCTGGTTCAGGCTATCAAGATGCGGTTTGGGGATGAACACATGCAGAAGGTGTACAGGGTTGAGCTGCGTAGTCGAGTCCAGAAAAGGGGGGAAACGCTCCAACAGTTGCAGGCGGATATAGAGCGACTAGCCCATCTTTCATACCCTAAAGCTGGTGAGGAGCTTATCAACGAAATGGCGGTGGAAGCTTTTATTCAGGCCATAGAGGACAGACAACTGCAAATGGCTGTAAGGATGGCTGAAAAGCGAACACTCCCCGAGGCATTGGCATTCGCTCTGTCAATGAAGGCTGCGGACCAAGCATACCAGGGAATACACCGTGTCAGGGAAATGTCCGTCGTGGAATGCTCATGCCAGAGAACAGCCGTCATGGATGAAGACAAAGCTCGCGGAAGTCAAATCCGTTGCTGGAATTGCAACCAAACCGGACACCTACAACGGCAGTGCAGAAGTGCACCTAGACGAGGAAATTGTCCACATTGCACCAATAGGAGAAGCAGAGAGGAAGCATCTGGCTGTCAGTCAGACTTCCCAAAACCAGCAGTCGGGAAATGCGTAAGGACCAACTTCGCGGGGCAGAAGTTGGTTACTGGAATCGAGGCCCCCAGGACCACCATTCAAGTTTCGCAAACCAAACGGGATAACAAGAGCCTGACAGTGGAGGCACTAATCAACAAGAAAAAGTGCGTAGCCACCATCGACACAGGTGCCACTGCCTCCATTGTAAGAAGAGATATCGTCAGAAGCTCCTGGCTGCACAACACCAACAGCTACTGCCTGAAGACTGCAACAGGGGAAATGGCGAAGGTGTTTGGAGAAGTTCGTCTTACGATTACTCTGGCGGGACTGACGTTCTCCCATGCGTTTCTGGTGGCAGATATATGCGACGAGTGCATCATCGGAATAGACTTCATGAAAGCAAATGAAGTAATCTTGGACATCGGGATGCAAGTACTGAGGTATCGAAATGTGGAGATTCCGATGGTGTACGGAAACGAGAATGCCGTAACTCTCAGGACAGTCATCAGCAAAGACGAAGTTTTGCCGCCGTCTTCAGAGACAATCATTTGGACGAAGCTGGAAGGTGATCTTGGGAGCCACCGATTCTACATAGTAGAACCAGACCCAGAGAAGAATTCTCAAGACTACATCGTGGGAAAGACGTTAGTCGAACCAAAGAACACCATGGTTCCAGTGAGGGTTTTGAACGCAAGACCACACACTGTCAAACTTAGGCGAGGGGAGGTGACTGGAAAATGCACGCCGATTACCGCCGTCGCAACAATATCTGAACGTGATGCTCCAAAACCTCTCCCATCACCTTGGACAGCGGAAACGAGAGAGACGATTATCCAGTCCAGTGAGCTGAATCAGGAGCAGCGAACTATGGCAGAGAATCTTATCAATGAGTACGCTGATGTATTTGCCTCACAGGACGGAGAATACGGCCGAACACACCTGGTACAACATCGAATAGACACTGGTGATACTAGACCAATTCGTCAGCCTGCTAGGCGCCTTCCATTGGCAAAGCAGACAGAAGTTGCAGAGATGGTGTCGGCAATGGAGAAAGAAGGTCTGATTGAAAGTTCCAAAAGTCCGTGGGCATCACCGGTTGTACTGGTTAAGAAGAAAGATGGCAGCACGCGGTTCTGCGTGGACTATCGGCAGCTCAATTACGTCACCAAGAAAGACAGCTACCCTCTGCCACGGATTGACGACACGCTAGACACACTATCAGGAGCCCGATGGTTTTCCACTCTCGACTTGAAGAGTGGCTACTGGCAGGTACAGATCCATCCAGAAGACCGGGAGAAAACCGCCTTCACCGCAGGAAATGGGCTATGGCAATTCACGGTAATGCCATTCGGGCTGTGCAATGCTCCGGCGACTTTCGAGCGATTGATGGAATGTGTCCTGCAAGGGTTAACATGGAAAACCTGTTTGGTATACTTGGATGATGTCATCGTCGTAGGAAAAACGTTTGCGCAACACCGAGACAATCTAAGGGATGTGTTTCAAAGGCTTCGAAGTGCCCACCTGAAGCTCAACCCCAAGAAGTGCGCCCTGTTTAGAGCGGAAGTCAAGTACCTGGGACACATAATTTCAGCGAAAGGAGTGAGAACCGATCCAGAGAAGGTCGAAGCGGTGAAAAACTGGCCAGTCCCCAAAGACAAACACCAACTAAGGAGCTTCCTGGGCCTAGCCACCTACTACAGACGGTTCGTGAAGGATTTTGCCGGGATCGCAAAGAACCTGCACCAGTTGACAGAAAAGGGAAAACAATTCAAATGGTCAATTGAGTGCGAGAAGAGCTTCAAGGCACTTAAACAACGGCTATGCGATGCCCCGATACTGGCTTACCCCACTCCCGGAGAAACGTTCGTTGTGGATGCAGATGCTAGTAATGTCGGGGTAGGAGCCGTACTCTCCCAGGTGCATGACGGCCAAGAGAAGGTGGTTGCGTACTTCAGCAAGGTGCTCTCTAAGCCAGAAAGGAACTACTGCGTGACAAGGCGGGAACTTCTAGCTTTGATCTTGGCTACGAAGCATTTTCACAAATACCTCTACGGGAGGAAGTTCGTTCTTCGCACAGACCATGCAGCCTTAAAATGGCTATTACAGTTCAAGAGTCCTGAGGGTCTGGTCGCAAGATGGATCGAAAGGTTGCAAATCTACGACTACGAAATACAGCATCGTAAAGGAAAACTCCACTCTAATGCGGATGCACTGTCCCGGAGACCATGCAGAGCGGATTGTAAACATTGTGCGCGTCAGGAAGAACGGGAGCTGGTTTCCATCCAAAGAATGAGAGCCGAACCTATCGCCGGCTGGAGCGTAGATGAGATCCGGAACGCTCAGAAGGAAGACCCGGATATCGAGCCGATTCTGGCCTGGAAGGAGAACATGGAGAAACCGGATCATCAGGACATCTCTCTCAGAAGCCCGACCTTAAAGGCATATTTTGCGCAGTGGGACTCCCTCCATGTCCAAGAAGGTGTTCTGAGAAGAAAATGGGAATCCTCCGACGGAAAGTCGTTTGTAATGCAGCTTGTCGTACCGCGGACGAGGGTCAAGGAGGTGTTACAGGAAATGCATGGCGGGGCGACCAGAGGCCACTTGGGAGTGAATAAGACGCTAGAAAAGGTACGAGAACGTTTTTATTGGTTAAAAGCGAAGGAAGATATCGAAGACTGGTGCAGAAAATGCGACGTGTGTGCAGCTAGCAAGGGTCCGAGAATCAAAACTCGAGGTAAGATGCACCAATACAACGTGGGAGCACCTTTCGAACGAATCGCCATTGACATCGCAGGGCCCTTTCCGGAAACCGACAATGGTAATCGGTATATACTCGTAGTGATGGACTACTTCAGTAAGTGGCCTGAAGCGTTTCCGATCCCTAACCAGGAAGCTAGAACCGTGGCGGAGCAGATCGTCTACAATTGCGTTAGCAGATTCGGTGTGTCCTTGGAATTGCATTCTGACCAAGGGCGGAACTTCGAGTCAAGAATCTTCCAAGAGATGTGTCAACTACTCGGAATCAAAAAGACAAGGACAACCCCGCTTCATCCACAGTCGGACGGTATGGTGGAGCGTTTCAATAGGACTTTGGACGAACATCTCTCGAAGGTCGTAGGTGACTACCAACGGGATTGGGACCGGCAGATTCCCTTGTTTTTGATGGCCTATAGAAGTGCCGTGCATAGCACTACTCGACATACGCCGTTCGAAATCTTATTTGGTGGAATAGCTCGTTTACCCAGTGAGGTGAAATTTGGATCTCCTACCAATGAGCCCAGAAATGAAGAAGAGTACGTGGCGGACCTTAGGGAAAGGCTTAGGGACATACACCAAAGGACCAGAAGCCAGATTAAGATGACGAGCGACCGCATGAAGACCAGGTATGATACCAAGGCAACAACGTCAGGATTCCAGGAAGGAGATCTGGTGTGGCTGTATAATCCCCATCGCCAAAAGGGGAAATCACCTAAATTACAGCGGAACTGGGAAGGTCCCTACAGAATAGTAACCCGCATCAACGATGTTGTCTACCGCATCCAGCGAGGACCGAGGGCCAAAATGAAAGTGGTTCATGTGGACCGACTGAGTCGATACAATGGCCGAAATGAGGATGCACTTGTTCGGGACGAACACGTCTAAGAGGGGGGCAGTGTAGCATAATAATAACTACGCCCCCTAAAAATATGACGCAACAAATTCCGAAGTGACTTTTCATTCTGGCAGAATTTTGGTTCGTACTGTCCTTTCATTCGAGGTTCGTGTCTGGGACGAAGTCTCCACAGCTCATGTCAACGAAAGAGACGAATAATATCAGGGATAAAAGGGAATTATAACTGCAAGAATTATTTCTCTTATTCCAGTGGTCGAAGAATTTGCTAGAAGTTTCTGGCTATCAGAAACTTCTGCTATATAAGGACAGATGGCGGTCAAAAAAAGACAGTTGGTTTAGAACCGTGGCGAAGAGATTGGAAAAGTGATAATGGGCGAAGTTGTAATTTGGTGATAAATTGAAAGTTGAGAGTGAACAAGAAAAAGTAATTAGTTTGGATTTGTGAATTAAGTAATTGAAAGGAGATAAAGTGATTAGAGAGGAAAGAGACATTGTAAGAAAAGAATTGCGAGGAATAGTATAGTGTGAACCTGAATTGTTCTATAGACTAGAAAATAAAGAAATAATTTCACAGAATACTGTTTTATCTACTCGAGCCGTAGCTCGCATGTTACAATATGTATAAAATGCCTCTAAAGGGCCAACACCTGGACACTTGTTTTATTACAGAAGATCGAGTTAAAAATCTGGATGCACAAATCACGCACTTTTATATTTTGTAACTTTCGTCTACTTTTCATCACAAAGTGCAACGAAATGATTTCCTTTTCCCGCCCTTCAGTTACAAAACTTCCATTCATGAAAATTTATTCTTTTGCTGCGGTGGTATGGAAATCACACCGTCATGCATCTTCATGCCCCTTCCCGCATATCCCTTTACACTTCATCACTTCGTTCGTTTCCATGTCACAACACACGATGAGAAAAATAACTTTTCCCACACGAGCGAACGGAGTGAGGAAAAAGAAGAAGCTTTATGTGAGGTACTTATTCTGAAAGCTCTCTGTCTGCCAGGACAAAAATATGCTTCATTTTTTTATATGGGCGTGCGACATCTGGGTAGTTTATTATCTGTGGTAATAGCTTCTGTGTTTATATTTGAGGACGTTTCTCTTTGTGACAATTGGTTGGAGATTTCGAATTGGAATAGGTAGCAGTTTGCTTTATGTAGCAGGAATTTTGGCCGGGGTTTTAAGTGACTGAGGCTGTGCAGGTTACGTCGACCTTACCGTCAACGCAAACCGACACCAACCACACTCTACCAGTAAATTGGTCAGCAGAAGCGCAATGCAAACCGAAAGCAATTGAGTTCATCAGAATATTGTAAGACTAAGTTCATTCGGGTTCAATCGAATTCCACCGCAATGAATTGTGTCCATAATGATGACCAACATTTACGCAATACCTTTAATCCAAACATGTAATATTATACTATGTTCAATGAATGGAATACGAAAAATGAAATAACTTGTAATCAGAAAAATTTGTAAACGATTAGTCTAAGTTTAGATTCGGAATAAAGCACAACGTTTTCGTTTAAAAATAAATCGTGTCCGGGTTTTTTTTTTGGAATGATCCCTGAAGGACATCCATAATTGGCGCAGTTGGTGAAGCCTACAATATTTAGTTATATATATATATTAGTAAATTATCCAAAGATAATTACAAAAAGTGTTAAAACATCTAAAGATAATTATAAAAAAGAAAATTCCTTTTTGTCAAGAACTAGATATATGAAAGTCCATCCATAAAGACAAATATATCAACGTGTAAAGTGTAAATTGAAAAAAAAAACAAAGTGTTTTTAGGCGAATCTGAAAATTAGCCCTATTAAACTAGCCAATGCCAAATGTTGAGACTACTCAACTGTGCCTTCTCCTGTGTGTGGAGAAAACCGCACACCCTTTTTCCGTAAATTCTGTAAATATTTCCGTACAAAATAAATTAAAGACCGCTTTTCAACGTTACAAAACTGCGAATAATTCTTTATTTTAAGTGTTCAATACATACATATATACGTTTTAACAATGTAAAATGTCAAACTGACTTTTTGTTACGTAAAATTAGATAATTCACAATAATACTGTAATATGCGAGCTACGGCTCGAGTAGATAAAACAATTATTCTGTGAAATTATTTCTTTATTTTCTACTCTATAGAACAATTCAAGTTCACACTATACTATTCTTCGCAAATTCTTTTCTTACAATGTCTCTTTCCTCTCAAATCACTTTATCTCCTTTCAATTACTTAATTCACAAATTCAAACTAATTACTTTTTCTTGTTTACTCTCAACTTTCAATTTATCACCAAATTACAACTTCGCCCATTATCACTTTTCCAATCTCTTCGCCACGGTTCTAAAACCAACTGTCTTTTTTTTTGATCGCCATCTGTCCTTATATAGCAGAAGTTTCTGATAGCCAGAAACTTCTAGCAAATTCTTCGACCACTGGAACAAGAGAAATAATTCTTGCAGTTATAATTCCCTAATATTATCCCTAATATTATTTGTCTCTTTCGTTGACATGAGCTGTGGAGACTTCGTCCCAGACACGAACCTCGAATGAAGGACAGTTTGAACCAAAAATTCTGCCAGAATGGAAAGTCACTTCGGAATTTGCTGCATAGACATAGGCGCGTAGTTATTATTATGCTACACTGCCCCCCTCTTAGACGTGTTCGTCCCGAACAAGTGCATCCTCATTTCGGCCATTGTATCGACTCAGTCGGTCCACATGAACCACTTTCATTTTGGCCCTTGGTCCTCGCTGGATGCGGTAGACAACATCGTTGATGCGGGTTACTATTCTGTAGGGACCTTCCCAGTTCCGCTGTAACTTAGGTGATTTCCCCTTTTGGCGATGGGGATTATACAGCCACACCAGATCTCCTTCCTGGAATCCTGACGTTGTTGCCTTGGCATCATACCTGGTCTTCATGCGGTCGCTCGTCATCTTAATCTGGCTTCTGGTCCTTTGGTGTATGTCCCTAAGCCTTTCCCTAAGGTCCGCCACGTACTCTTCTTCATTTCTGGGCTCATTGGTAGGAGATCCAAATTTCACCTCACTGGGTAAACGAGCTATTCCACCAAATAAGATTTCGAACGGCGTATGTCGAGTAGTGCTATGCACGGCACTTCTATAGGCCATCAAAAACAAGGGAATCTGCCGGTCCCAATCCCGTTGGTAGTCACCTACGACCTTCGAGAGATGTTCGTCCAAAGTCCTATTGAAACGCTCCACCATACCGTCCGACTGTGGATGAAGCGGGGTTGTCCTTGTCTTTTTGATTCCGAGTAGTTGACACATCTCTTGGAAGATTCTTGACTCGAAGTTCCGCCCTTGGTCAGAATGCAATTCCAAGGGCACACCGAATCTGCTAACCCAATTGTAGACGATCTGCTCCGCCACGGTTCTGGCTTCCTGGTTAGGGATCGGAAACGCTTCCGGCCACTTACTGAAGTAGTCCATCACTACGAGTATATACCGATTACCATTGTCGGTTTCCGGAAAGGGCCCTGCGATGTCAATGGCGATTCGTTCGAAAGGTGCTCCCACGTTGTATTGGTGCATCTTACCTCGAGTTTTGATTCTCGGACCCTTGCTAGCTGCACACACGTCGCATTTTCTGCACCAGTCTTCGATATCTTCCTTCGCTTTTAACCAATAAAAACGTTCTCGTACCCTTTCTAGCGTCTTATTCACTCCCAAGTGGCCTCCGGTCGCCCCGCCATGCATTTCCTGTAACACCTCCTTGACCCTCGTCCGCGGTACGACAAGCTGCATTACAAACGATTTTCCGTCGGAGGATTCCCATTTTCTTCTCAGAACACCTTCTTGGACATGGAGGGAGTCCCACTGCGCAAAATATGCCTTTAAGGTCGGGCTTCTGTGAGAGATGTCCTGATGATCCGGTTTCTCCATGTTCTCCTTCCAGGCCAGAATCGGCTCGATATCGGGGTCTTCCTTCTGAGCGTTCCGGATCTCATCTACGCTCCAGCCGGCGATAGGTTCGGCTCTCATTCTTTGGATGGAAACCAGCTCCCGTTCTTCCTGACGCGCACAATGTTTACAATCCGTTCTGCATGGTCTCCGGGACAGTGCATCCGCATTAGAGTGGAGTTTTCCTTTACGATGCTGTATTTCGTAGTCGTAGATTTGCAGCCTTTCGATCCATCTTGCGACCTGACCCTCAGGACTCTTGAACTGTAATAGCCATTTTAATGCTGCATGGTCTGTGCGAAGAACGAACTTCCTCCCGTAGAGGTATTTGTGAAAATGCTTCGTAGCCAAGATCAAAGCTAGAAGTTCCCGCCTTGTCACGCAGTAGTTCCTTTCTGGCTTAGAGAGCACCTTGCTGAAGTACGCAACCACCTTCTCTTGGCCGTCATGCACCTGGGAGAGTACGGCTCCTACCCCGACATTACTAGCATCTGCATCCACAACGAACGTTTCCCCGGGAGTGGGGTAAGCCAGTATCGGGGCATCGCATAGCCGTTGTTTAAGTGCCTTGAAGCTCTTCTCGCACTCAATTGACCATTTGAATTGTTTTCCCTTTTCCGTCAACTGGTGCAGGTTCTTTGCGATCCCGGCAAAATCCTTCACGAACCGTCTGTAGTAGGTGGCTAGGCCCAGGAAGCTCCTTAGTTGGTGTTTGTCTTTGGGGACTGGCCAGTTTTTCACCGCTTCGACCTTCTCCGGATCGGTTCTCACTCCTTTCGCTGAAATTATGTGTCCCAGGTACTTGACTTCCGCTCTAAACAGGGCGCACTTCTTGGGGTTGAGCTTCAGGTGGGCACTTCGAAGCCTTTGAAACACATCCCTTAGATTGTCTCGGTGTTGCGCAAACGTTTTTCCTACGACGATGACATCATCCAAGTATACCAAACAGGTTTTCCATGTTAACCCTTGCAGGACACATTCCATCAATCGCTCGAAAGTCGCCGGAGCATTGCACAGCCCGAATGGCATTACCGTGAATTGCCATAGCCCATTTCCTGCGGTGAAGGCGGTTTTCTCCCGGTCTTCTGGATGGATCTGTACCTGCCAGTAGCCACTCTTCAAGTCGAGAGTGGAAAACCATCGGGCTCCTGATAGTGTGTCTAGCGTGTCGTCAATCCGTGGCAGAGGGTAGCTGTCTTTCTTGGTGACGTAATTGAGCTGCCGATAGTCCACGCAGAACCGCGTGCTGCCATCTTTCTTCTTAACCAGTACAACCGGTGATGCCCACGGACTTTTGGAACTTTCAATCAGACCTTCTTTCTCCATTGCCGACACCATCTCTGCAACTTCTGTCTGCTTTGCCAATGGAAGGCGCCTAGCAGGCTGACGAATTGGTCTAGTATCACCAGTGTCTATTCGATGTTGTACCAGGTGTGTTCGGCCGTATTCTCCGTCCTGTGAGGCAAATACATCAGCGTACTCATTGATAAGATTCTCTGCCATAGTTCGCTGCTCCTGATTCAGCTCACTGGACTGGAGAATCGTCTCTCTCGCTTCCGCTGTCCAAGGTGATGGGAGAAGTTTTGGAGCATCACGTTCAGATATTGTTGCGACGGCGGTAATCGGCGTGCATTTTCCAGTCACCTCCCCTCGCCTTAGTTTGACAGTGTGTGGTCTTGCGTTCAAAACCCTCACTGGAACCATGGTGTTCTTTGGTTCGACTAACGTCTTTCCCACGATGTAGTCTTGAGAATTCTTCTCTGGGTCTGGTTCTACTATGTAGAATCGGTGGCTCCCAAGATCACCTTCCAGCTTCGTCCAAATGATTGTCTCTGAAGACGGCGGCAAAACTTCGTCTTTGCTGATGACTGTCCTGAGAGTTACGGCATTCTCATTTCCGTACACCATCGGAATCTCCACATTTCGATACCTCAGTACTTGCATCCCGATGTCCAAGATTACTTCATTTGCTTTCATGAAGTCTACTCCGATGATGCACTCGTCGCATATATCTGCCACCAGAAACGCATGGGAGAACGTCAGTCCTGCCAGAGTAATCGTAAGACGAACTTCTCCAAATACCTTCGCCATTTCCCCTGTTGCAGTCTTCAGGCAGTAGCTGTTGGTGTTGTGCAGCCAGGAGCTTTTGACGATATCTCCTCTTACAATGGAGGCAGTGGCACCTGTGTCGATGGTGGCTACGCACTTCTTCTCGTTGATTAGTGCCTCCACTGTCAGGCTCTTGTTACCCCGTTTGGTTTGCGAAACTTGAATGGTGGTCCTGGGGGCCTCGATTCCAGTAACCAACTTCTGCCCCGCGAAGTTGGTCCTTACGCATCTCCCGACTGCTGGTTTTGGGAAGTCTGACCGACAGGATGCTTCCTCTCTGCTTCTCCTACTTCCGCAATGTGGACAATTTCCTCGTCTAGGTGCACTACTGCACTGCCGTTGTAGGTGTCCGGTTTGGTTGCAATTCCAGCAACGGATTTGACTTCCGCGAGCTTTGACGGCTGTTCTCTGGCATGAGCATTCCACGACGGACATTTCCCTGACACGGTGTATTCCCTGGTATGCTTGGTCCGCAGCCTTCATTGACAAAGCGAATGCCAATGCCTCGGGGAGTGTTCGCTTTTCAGCCATCCTTACAGCCATTTGCAGTTGTCTGTCCTCTATGGCCTGAATAAAAGCTTCCACCGCCATTTCGTTGATAAGCTCCTCACCGGCTTTAGGGTATGAAAGATGGGCTAGTCGCTCTATATCCGCTTGCAACTGTTGGAGCGTTTCCCCCCTTTTCTGGACTCGACTACGCAGCTGAACCCTGTACACCTGCTGCATGTGTTCATCCCCAAACCGCATCTCGATAGCCTGAACCAGAGAGTCGTAGTTCTGCTGTTTATCTTCCGGGATGGTCTGCAAGAGCTCCGCAGCTGGACCCCTCAGTGCAAGTGTGAGTGCAATGGACTTCTCTTCATCGTCCCAGCTATTGGTCATTGCGGCCGCTTCGAATTGCCTTTTATAAATTGGCCATGATGTTTGACCATCGAAGATAGGAGGCTGCATCTCCTTTCTTCTCAGACCGTCAGTGGAATATTCCCGTGCTTTCTGTCTCTTCACGTTGCTGAGCTCCTTAGCAAGATTTTCGACTTGCTTTCCTACTATCTCGAATTGCGTATCCACTTTTTCAAACTGAGTCTCTATCTTCCCGAACTGAGTTTCATGTTTCTCAAAATTTTCATCGAATCTAATTTCGACTTTTTCGAGTTGCGTCTCGACCTTCTCGATTTTTTCTTCGATCACTTCGAATTTGGATTCCAAGTTCTTGTTTTGCTCATCAAGTTTACTTTCCAGAGCATCTAGAGAATTCTTTTGTTCGTCCATTGCTTTCTTTTGTTCGTCCATTGCTTTCTTTTGTTCGTCCAGCTTAAGTTCTAGAGAATTCCTTTGGTCGCCCATTGCTTTCTTTTGTTCGTCCATCGCTTTCTTTTGTTCATCCAGCTTAAGTTCTAGAGAATTCTTTTGTTCGTCCATTGCTTTCTTTTGTTCGTCCAGCTTAAGTTCTAGAGAATTCCTTTGGTCATCGAGCTTATGACTTTGATCTTCTATTGCTTTCTTTTGTTCGTCCATGACTAACTTAAGTTGCAGGAGCAGACTTGTTATACCCGGGTCGGCTACTGTACTTGCTGGTTCCTCTTCCACGTCAAACTCTATGTCATGCGGATTTTCACCTTCCTGCGTTACTGCTTCTTCCAGACGAATCAGTAGGGCATCTTTTCCCCCAGTTGTGTCGAGGTTCCGCTTACTGAGTTCTGCCTTTAGTTGAGTTATAGTTAGTTTTCCCAATTTGCGACCCATTTTGCGCAACTAATTAACTCAACACAGAAATCGTTTTTTTTTTTTTTTTTTTTTTTTTTTGTGCAATTTCACACCACGGAAATAGTTATTCACAGAATAAGTTTTATCCCGCTTCTGACACCAATGTAATATGCGAGCTACGGCTCGAGTAGATAAAACAATTATTCTGTGAAATTATTTCTTTATTTTCTACTCTATAGAACAATTCAAGTTCACACTATACTATTCTTCGCAAATTCTTTTCTTACAATGTCTCTTTCCTCTCAAATCACTTTATCTCCTTTCAATTACTTAATTCACAAATTCAAACTAATTACTTTTTCTTGTTTACTCTCAACTTTCAATTTATCACCAAATTACAACTTCGCCCATTATCACTTTTCCAATCTCTTCGCCACGGTTCTAAAACCAACTGTCTTTTTTTTTGATCGCCATCTGTCCTTATATAGCAGAAGTTTCTGATAGCCAGAAACTTCTAGCAAATTCTTCGACCACTGGAACAAGAGAAATAATTCTTGCAGTTATAATTCCCTAATATTATCCCTAATATTATTTGTCTCTTTCGTTGACATGAGCTGTGGAGACTTCGTCCCAGACACGAACCTCGAATGAAGGACAGTTTGAACCAAAAATTCTGCCAGAATGGAAAGTCACTTCGGAATTTGCTGCATAGACATAGGCGCGTAGTTATTATTATGCTACAATACTTTTTAAATTACAAATTTTTGGGGTTTTTATTTTAAAGCAAATAAAATGTTTTATCGCCTTCAACATTCACCCCCGCCGTGAACTCGTTCGCAACAATTTTCAGCAACCTTCTTCCCACAAGACTGGCAGCACTGCTTCTTCTGGCTGTGAATTCGCCGTCCTGAATTTGCAATTATTCTTCTTCTTCTTGGATTGTTCTGTTGAAGAAACAATTAGTGGGACAGAGAAGGACATAGTCACAAACAAAACAAACAAATACCCTACAGAATCAGTGAGGTGAGTAGCCTACCAATTGCCACTATGATATATGCCGCTCTCTTTTCCTCTGTATGAAGATCGTCTCCTTGCCTACGTGCTGACTGATTTACTATCAGTAATAAGCGTCGGGTTTACGTGTGCGATTTTGTTTTGTTTTTCCCCATTATTTTATTTTTTTTTTATGTAAAGTACATAAATGTAAATTCATGTGTTTTTAAGTGTTTGCTGAATATACAGGAACTTCTTCAGTTGCAGTCATGTGGGAACATACTCGTACAGGTAAGCAATTAATCATTGATTTGATTTGAAATATTATGGATGAATGAATTTCTTAATGTATTGTAGCATAATAATAACTACGCGCCTATGTCTATGCAGCAAATTCCGAAGTGACTTTCCATTCTGGCAGAATTTTGGTTCAAACTGTCCTTCATTCGAGGTTCGTGTCTGGGACGAAGTCTCCACAGCTCATGTCAACGAAAGAGACAAATAATATTAGGGATAATATTAGGGATAATATTAGGGAATTATAACTGCAAGAATTATTTCTCTTGTTCCAGTGGTCGAAGAATTTGCTAGAAGTTTCTGGCTATCAGAAACTTCTGCTATATAAGGACAGATGGCGATCAAAAAAAACACACAGTTGGTTTAGAACCGTGGCGAAGAGATTGGAAAAGTGATGATGGGCGAAGTGGTAATTTGGTGATAAATTGAAAGTTGAGAGTGAACAAGAAAAAGTAATTAGTTTGGATTTGTGAATTAAGTAATTGAAAGGAGATAAAGTGATTTAAGAGGAAAGAGACATTGTAAGAAAAGAATTGGCGAAGAATAGTATAGTGTGAGCTTGAATTGTTCTATAGAGTAGAAAATAAAGAAATAATTTCACAGAATAATTGTTTTATCTACTCGAGCCGTAGCTCGCATGTTACAGTATGTATGGTTGTGTTGTGTTTTTTTTTGTTCTCTTCATTGAATGGACTGTATGAGTGATTTGTGGTTGAGTAAATTCTATGTGTAGTGATAAATGAGGGACGGGAAATTTGATTTGGGAAATTTCCCAAATGTAATTTTTTTTTGTGTTGAATTAATTCTTTAACTATCAATATTTTAGGGTATATTGTTTTAATAGGGTTTAATTTGAAAATGTTTGTTTTAATTCTATTTAGGGGTGTTGTGAATGTTTTCGTGTTGTTAAATTAAATTAATATATAATTTTTTTTTTTGATATATGGGTAAAGACGTTTATATACGATTTTTGAAAATGTATGTATGTAAATCATAAATTTAAATGTGTGTAAATATTCATTGATTTAGGGTGTGTGTGTGTAAGAATTCATTAATTTAGGGTGTGTGTGTATAAGAATTCCTTAATTTATGGTGTAGGTTAGATTAGAGATTCATTGGCGTTTATCTTGTTGCTCGGAAGCAGACAGACCTTTGCAATAGGTCGTTTCAGTTCTTCGGTTTGCGTTTTTAGGGTGACGACGCGAATGAGATTGTCTGCTCCAGGGTGTAATTTTACAACGCGGGCCATCATCCATTTTGAAGGTGGAATCCTCTCATCTTTTAGAAGAACCAAGTCTCCTAGCTGCGGTTGTTCTTCGGTCTTCAGCCATTTTGGGCGTTGCTAGAGACACGATAACTACTCCGAACTCCACTGCTTCCAAAAGTTTTGATAGAGTTGTTGAATCCTCTTCCATCGATCGTTGTAGCAGATGTTTTCATCGTCGGTATTTGGTTCCGGTATACTTTGCATGGGTTCGCCTATCAAAAAGTGTGCTGGGGTTAAGGCAGTGAAATCTTCAGGATTGCTAGTGAGTGGATAGAGAGGCCTTGAGTTTAGGCACCCTTCTATTTGTGTCAAAAGGGTTGACAACTCCTCAAATGTAAGCGTGGAGTTCCCAGCAACTCGTTTTAAATGGTACTTCACCGATTTAACTCCAGCTTCCCATAATCCGCCAAAGTGTGGCGATGGCGGAGGGATGAAATTCCATTTAGTGCCGTCTGAAAGTAGAGTTTCTGCTACCTGCTTCTCCGAGTAGTTTGCTGCTTTCCGAAGATTCTGCAATTCCTTAGCGGCACCCACGAAATTCTTCCCGCAGTTGCTAAATAACTCCTTGCTGATTCCTCGCCTCGCAGAGAATCTTCTAAAGGCAGCGATGAAAGCCTGAGTCGTCATGTCACTAACCAGTTCCAAATGAAGCGCCTTGGTAGCTAAACAAACAAAAACTGCAAAATATGCCTTAAAGGTTTTTGTCCCTCGACCCTTCCATGCCCTGACCTCAATAGGACCAGCATAATCAACTCCGGTGTAGGAAAACGGCCGCGAAATCCTTACCCTCGGTGCTGGCAAATTGCCCATGAGTTGGCCAATGGGTTTTGCCTTTTGCCTAAAACAAATGTTGCAGTTATGGATACATTTTTTTTACAGCGTTTTTGAGGCTTAATATCCAAAACCTTTGACGAAGCTGAGCTACCATCTGCTGCGTTCCACCATGGTACGTTGTAGCATGAGCGTCCCTTACAATTAGTCGACTAAAATGGTGACTTGGTTTCAAGATGATAGGATGTTGTTGCTCGTAGCTTAGATTTGAGTTCTGTAACCTACCCCCTACTCTTAAAACTCCAGCCTCATCAACAAAAAGATGTAATGCCTTTAGCCCCTTCATGTTAGGTTGAGTTTCATTCTCGTCGACAAAAAACATGCTCCTTTGGACGATTTTTACGGAAACTTTCAACGCTGAATCCACCTCTGTCGGCGAAAGTGTCATCGGATACTTTTCCGTTCGACGCATGTTGGAGATAAATCTGGAACAATATGCCAAAACCCAGCAGCTTCCGAAGATTCGAGTGGCGATGTATCAGCAGATTGATCGCATTTTCTCCTGTGACGACGCAATGAGATTGAATCTTTTGCCTCTCTTCATCAGTTGTCACCGCCGCTGGTTGAGTCGGAGCTTCAAAGCTCCATTCGGACCTCAGGAACTCTGGTCCATTCCACCAAAGAGAATTGTCATTCAAGTGGGATGGCAATAGGCCACGTGATGCGAAATCTGCAGGATTGTTTTGAGTTGGGACGTACCGCCAGATGCTACAATTTGTAAGACGCATACGTCCTAACGTTGTCCAAACTCAAGACTCTCGCAGTGTAGTCCAAGCGTACTGCTAACATGACGGCTCCACAAAGCTCAAGCCTGGGAAGGGTTACAGTCTTCAACGGAGTAACTCTTGTTTTGGACATAAAGAGATGAAAGTGAATGTTGTCTTCGACATCTAAAACACGTAAGTAAACCACCGCTCCATATGCCTTCTCTGATGCATCACTAAAACCGTGTAATTCCAGGTCTCTTCGATTGTCTCCTAGACGAATCCACCGGGGTATCTGAATCTTCTCTATGGATGGCAGTTCACGTCGACAATCCTCCCACTGGGCCTTCAGTTCCGCTGGAATTGGGTCATCCCACACCAGTCCGCAGCACCACAGCTGTTGCATCAAAATTTTCATCAAAATTAAGCACGGCGAGATCCATCCAAGGGGATCAAAGAGTTTGGCGATAGTTGACAGCATCGATCTTTCTCTTGGAATTTCAGATGAATCTACGAAGACATTCTGAAAATAAAAGAAATCTCCTACGGGGGACCACCTAATACCTAACGTCTTAATTTGTGGAGTAGAAGCAGCTTCGAAAAAGGTAAGGAAAACGCAAATTCCCTTTGATCCACAGGAATATCTTTTAAAACCACATCATTATTGGCTGTCCACTTCCGCAGGTTGAAGCCAGCAGATGTCAGCAAATGTCTCGCCTCATCACGTATTTTTCGTGCCTCTTCCAAAGTGTCAACTCCAGCTATTAGATCGTCGACATACATCCCTTTTCGGATGACCTTCGCACCAATCGAATAACGATGTTCCTCGTCGTCTGCAGCTCTTCGGATTGTGCGGTTGGCAAGATGTGGTGCACTGGCTGTTCCAAATGTTGCTGCAAGCGATAAATCCGTATGGGCAGAGTTGGGTTGTCAAGCCACAGGATAAGCTGGTAATACGAATCCTCCTTCCTCATTCGTATCTGCCGGAACATTTTTTCTATGTCCGCGGTGAAGGTAGATTGATACGTTCTCCATACTAACACTATATCATTAATGTTGTTCTGCGTTTTAGGTCCTATCAATAAGTGCTCGTTCAACGACGTACCATCTAGAGTCTTCGCGGCGGCATCAAAGACCACTCTTAATTTAGTCGTCGTACTAGATTCCTTCAGAACAGCGTGATGCGGAACAAAATAACGATAAGGAGTATCGAGAACATCATCGCTGAAGCCATCGACCTCGGACATCTGCCCCAAATCCAGGTATTCCTTCATGCACTTAACATACTCCTTGTGTAGTGTAGGGTTCGCCTGAAACCGTTTCTCCAATTGATGAAACGTACGCAAGGTACCTTGCTTCGAGGTACCTGTGCCACTTCGTATCTTCCACTGGGTAGGCGTGTGGCCGTTTCTATGAAATGCTTCTCACAAGCGATGTCTTCCTCGGGTTCAGCATCGGCGTAGGGTGCTTCTTCAATTTCCCAAAACTTCCGTAATTGGGTGTCGATGTCAAAGACCTGTAGAAAACAAGTTTTTAAAGCCTTTGATGTGTCTCTACGGGTACTTTACCCAGTATAATCCAACCCAATTCTGTCTTTTGGGCTATTGGGCCCATTTCATCTTCGCCTCGTATAATATCCGGTAGTATGAAATCGGCAAATACATCACTCCCTAGTAGCAAATCTACTGCTGCCGGTTTGTAGAACGTAGGGTCTGCTAACTCCAAGCCGTTGAGGTGTTTCCAGTTTCTGAGTGTCAGTCGTTTGGCCGGGAGAAGTCCAGTCAGTGACCGGAATACGAAGGCTTGTGTGCTGGACTCATAGGTAGAGCATAGAGACGCAAAGGTTATGTCAACACATTTGTGACATGATCCGCTGCTGACCTTTCCCAGCCCTGACACTTCAACTAACGTACTCCGCGTCCTCAGGTTGAGCATTTGTACTGCTGCCTCCGTAATGAAAGTCGCCTCTGACCCTGGATCAATTAAAGCTCTAAGATTGAAATACTTCCCCCTAGATGACCTGACCTTAACAATTGCAGTAGCTAATAAGACTTGGGAGGTTAAACCCTGTTGTGCATAGTAATTGTTTACTATTGGGTTGTCTGCAGTACCGAGGCGTGAAGTATTTGTGCCCACTGTAGAGATCATTATACTATTTTGTTGTTAGGATGTAGGTGGATTAGTGGAAATTTGATACGCCTGTGTTTTAGTGTTTGTATTTTGTGTGGGGTTGCAATGGAAATGCGTTTGAGTGACAAGGCGGATTAGCATGTGGTTGTGACTGAGAATTTGGTATGTGTGTACTATTCGGGTAATTTTCAGTCGAAACGGAATGCAAAAGAGTGTGGTGTTTTTGTAGTAGCAACATAGTTTAGTAGGGTGACTATAGGCAAGGCAGTTGCTACAAACACCTATTTGGCTAATAGTATTGCATCGTTCGGCGGGACTCATTTTACTAAACCGATTGCATTTACGCAGCGAATGTTGCCCCTTACTACATACCTTGCAACTGTATTTGCCCTACGCCCTATAACTCATGGGGAAACCTTGGCTGGATTTGGGCTTTTGCTGATCAACTGCATCTAACGTACGGAATCTTGCTTCAAGAAGCTCGGAAAATTTCTCAAAAGTTGGTAACTCCTTGTCCGATCCTAGTTTTTCTAGGGTTATGGGCGGCAGCTTCTCCAATATACTATATACGATGATTGTATCCCAATCCGTAGTCGGCACACCAAGATTTTTAATGGAATGCAAGCACTCAGTGGAAACGTCCAGCAATTGCTTCACTCCTTCGGCTGTCTCGTTCTGCAAAACCTTCTGATTGAAGAATATCCTAAGCTGCGCGTTCACTAGGATTCGCTTATGGTCGTAGCGCGAAGTAAGGATGGACCAAGCCTTGTCATAGTTGCCCTTATCGATGCTGAGATGGTGGAGTAACCGTCCAGCCTCACCTGACAGGCTCGACTTTAAGTGGTGTAGTTTTTGCGCTTCGGTTAATGACGAATTTGTATGCACTAACGACTCGAACATACCATGGAACGCCCGCCAATTCTCATAACTACCAGAAAATGTTGGCAGGTTGATCTTGGGCAGACGCAGTTCACTTTGAACAGAGGCTGCGTGAGCTGTACTTGATTTAGCAGCCGCCGGTACGTTCTCCAACGCATCAAAGAGAGCCGTTTTGTATTCAAGGTAAGTTTCCCTTATATCATCAAAAATCAAATGATTTTCTTCAATAAGGCCCTTATCTTTGTCCTCAGCTGCACCTGCCACTTTTTCGTTATTTAAGACAGCTTGATGGTAGTTGTCCTCAAGAACCGCAAGACGACCATTCAACATATTTTTGGTTCTTTTGTCTTCTGGAGCGTTCTGGAATTCGGCGAAATCCGCACCAATAATGACTAGAACATTTTTTAATAATTTGACTTCCCTAGCGCTCATTTTCTCAATTTTTCAATAAAGTGGCAAAGGTATATGTATAAAAAAGGGCAAATATGGCTAAATTCACTCACCTTTATTAATTTTTGGTACTCCTCAGGCGTTTGGAATGTATTTCACGGCGCGGGAATACGTTTATATTGCAGAACTTTATTACGCGTCGCGGGAAACCGATTTACACAAAAAACTCACAAGGGATTGTCTTTGGGTAATGGTTTTATGTCTTTTTTTTTTGTTAAAATAATGTCACTATAATATTTTTTTATCTTTCAGACATGAAGCACACAAACTGTCGCTGGAAACTGGGTTAATTTGGCTCGAATGGATCAAATGTTGAGACTACTCAACTGTGCCTTTGTTCTTTTTTGGACTTTAAACAAAGGAGAAAACCGCACACCCTTTTTCCGTAAATTCTGTAAATATTTCCGTACAAATTAAATTAAAGACCGCTTTTCAGCGTTATAGAACTGCGAATAATTATTTATTTTAAGTGTTCAATATATACATATATACGTTTTAACAATGTAAAATGTCAAACTGACTTTTCGTTACGTAAAATTGGATAATTCACAATAATACTTTTTAAATTACAAATTTTTGGAGTTTTTATTTTAAAGCAAATAAAATGTTTTATCGCCTTCAACACCAAAAGAAAGTAAAGACAGAAACGTCAGATTTACTGTACCATACACAACAACAAAAACTGAAGAAATGCCAACACTAAGCGTTGAATCTACGGCACAGCAGCCAACATCAAGTGGCACTGCCACAACACTGCAAGAATCGCAGTATACGATATCAGCGACAGAATTAATTAAAGAAGCTTCAAGAATCAAGGAATTCTCTGGAAGTAGAGAATACGACTTGTCATCTTTTATAAGGGAGGTGGAGTTAATTCTACCACTATTCAACAACGATCAAGGCCTAAGGAATTTTGTATTCCAACGATACGTCCGAAATAAGATTCAGGGAGCAGCTCTCCAAGTCAGGGCCCATGATAGTTCATTGGAAGAGATAAAGGAAGAATTAATCAAAAACTTCATCATCAAGGAATCATACCATCATCTATATCACCAGGCTATTAATCTGAAGAATACCAAAGTAAGTGAATATTTTCGTAATACCAAATATGAATTCGATAAACAAAAACCAATAGAATTTTCTCCAGAATCCAATGAATCCATTATTTTAAAAATTTTTCTAAATGGTATTGACGCAAATCTATCCAGTATCATATACAATAGGAACCTTAAAAATTTAAGAGAAGCATACTACGTCCTAGAAGAAACAGGTATTATTAGACATTATGATAAACAACCAGGTAGTTATAACAAGTATAATAATAGTCAGCTAACAAGACAGAACTCACACTATAGAGACGAACAGTATAAGCAATATCATAGTTACGAGGGAAATCAGTTAGGACACAGTAGGAGTTCAGGACGGTATAGACAGAACAGTCATTCAGACCACAACGATTCCAAATCGGAACAGATAAATCAAGGGCAACCAAGGTTCAATTCGAATTCAGGACAATTTCGACAAAACTCATACAGTATTAGCTCAAGACAACCTAGGCAGCAGTGGAGAGACAACTACGGGAATTCTAGACAAAATAGACAAAATCGCTCTGAACCTATGGAAGTAGATCACATTGAAACTACCATCCAGGAACACATGCCCAAAAACAAATTTATTGATAGTCTAGTTGACTATTGGTCACGATAAAATAAGATGTCTCATTGACACGGGGTCAACAACTACTCTTTTAAATTTACATAAGCTACCCCAATATGAACGACAAAAACTTCAAAATTCTATAACTTTTAACACACTTAGCGGGCAAATTTAAGGAAGATAATCTCATGAGTTGGAAGCTCACGGTATTTACGAATAAAATAAATGGGTTGTTTTATTAGAACAGAATCTGCTAAAACCTATGCAAACAACTATTAACTTATAAGAAGATTATTTAGAAATACGCGGTGTAAAAACGAAATTCGTAAACTCTTGTCCTTATAATTATAATGAAATTCATCTGTTGGAAGAATCCAAATTAGACCAAAGTACTTTAGAAACACTAGACCGCGATGATATGAATCCAGAGGAAAAAGAGAAACTTAGAAAGCTGATAAACAAAAACAAGGATTTATTCTTTCAAGAAGGACAGAAATTGACGCACACCCACGAAGTACAACACGAGATTATAACAAATACATATAGACCGGTATATTCTAAAATATACCGATACCCTCAAATACACGAGGAAGAAATAAGTAATCAAATAAAAGATATGCTGAGGTAAGGAATCATAAAGGAAAGAAACTCTCCATACAGTTCACCACTATGGATCGTTCCGAAGAAGATCGATAACTCCGGCAAAAAGAAATGGAGAATAGTAATTGATCATAGGAAGCTCAACGAAATTACAGTTAGTGACAAGTTCCCTATACCCAACATAGAAAATATATTAGAGAAGTTAGGAAGAGCGCAATATTTCACCACCCTAGACCTTGCTAAGGGATTTCACCAAGTTGAAATAAAGCAAGACGACAGAAAAAAAACACCTTCTCAACACCTCTAGGTCACTACGAGTTTACTAGAATGCCGTTTGGGTTAAAAACGCTCCAGCGACATTCCAGAGGCTAATAAATTCAGTCCTCAGAGAGTATATAAACCAAATATGCGTAGTTTACGTCGACGATATCCTAATATTCAGCACGACCCTAGAAGAACATACAGAAAATATACAAAAGGTATTCAACAAATTAAGGTAGAATAACCTTAAAATTCAGGTGGATAAGTTCAATTTTTTCACAAAAACCACTGAGTACTTAGGATATATACTTACGACGGATGGCATTAAGCCAAATATGAATAAAATTGAAAATATTCAAAAACTCAAACTTCCCGTAACTACAAAACAAATCAAGTCATTTTTAGGGATAACAGGATATTACCGGAAATTCGTAAAAGACTATGCGAAGGTTGCACAGGGAATGACACAGATGCAAGTGATTTCGCTTTGGGAGCAGTCTTTACACAGGATGAACACCCCATAAGTTATGCAAGCAAAACCCTGAACGATCATGAGAAGAAATATTCAACGACAGAGAAAGAACTTCTTGCTATCGTTTGGGCAAATACTTTAGGCCATATATTTATGGGCGACCATTCGATCTATTAACAGATCACCAGCCAATAAAATGGTTGCAGGCTTAACATAAGGGAAAAGATATCAATTCCATGCTACAACGTTGGTTATTAAAACTTGGCGAATATGATATAAATATTAATTATATGAAAGGAAGAGAAAAGAAAGCAGCAGATTTTATGAGTAGAATAAATGTAGATACAGGAGAAATTAATGCGATAGAATCAAGTCAGGAAGTGATTGATAATATAAGTATATGATTGATAATAAATGGTACAATACATTCACAAGAGGGGGAACAGAACGATCACATCCCAATATTAGAGACAGTTGTTAATAGGTTTTTCACACAAATTATTTCAACAAACAATAAAACAAATGAAATTGAGGTTGTCAATGCAAAACGCAAAATTTATATAAGAAAGAAGATATCGAAAGCAATTTCATTACTGACATATTTTGTAGATTTTTAAAACCAGGGAAAATAAGTATTTACTCTGAATTATCAGACCGTGAGTACAATAGGTACAGATATATACACAAATACCATAAGAATGAGATAGGACACGGAGGAACAAAACAAAATTATGAGGGACTCAAAAAATGTATCTATTTCAAAAATTTAAAAAAAATATATAAAAGTATGCAGTAAAGTGAAATACGACAGAAAGCCACTAAAACCCAAATTCAATATCACAGAAACTCCAAGCGGCATTAATCAGACAATTCATTTAGACATAAATAAAAAACACAGCTTCTTAACTTTCATTGACAAATTCTCCAAACATGCTGTGGTACTTTACCTAGAAGACCGGAATAGCATTACAATTGTAGAGAAACTAAGACTATACTCTTCTATAAAGGGAAAACCAAATTTAGTTATATTAGACAATGAATTTAACTCAGTCAATGTAAAGGACATTGTAAGAACAGAAAGAGTAGAGGCACATTTCACGAAACCCAACAGCCACACAGGGAATGCAGATATAGAAAGGCTCCATAACACTATAGGGGAAAAGCTCAGGATACAAGAAACAGAAAAATCTGATCTATCAATCCAGGAGAGAATCTTTAAATGCATAGAGTGGTATAATAAATCCTTTCATTCAACTATTAAGGCTAGACCAATAGATGTAATAGAGGGGGAAACCGACAAAAAACAAGTCGAAAAATTGCTTAAAGTAGGAAAAGAAAAGTTATAGTCAAACTTAATGAGAACCGCGAAGTTTACCAGCAAACTCAGGACGAAGGGTATGCAAAGAACTACAAAGCCTTGAGACACAAGAATGAACCTAAATATAGAAAATTGAAGTTAGAAAAGATACACCCAATAAACATAAAGATACCTTCTAAATTTACAGGTCAGCTCGATATTAATGCTTACAATGATGATACTACTACTACACACGGCGAGAGGAACGTTGATCGTAGAGAAGATAGACAATAACGACGGATTCGTAGAAATAAGATTAGGAGACATACAAATTACTAGAAACTATGACATAATTTTACATATAATAGAACCGCGAAGCATCGAAATCATCGTGAACGTACTAGAAAGTAATATAAATCAGGTAGATGTACTGGAGAGTAAACAACTTTTACAATACGAACTTGAATCACTAAGGGCAAAAATACAAACCATACAACAACATAGACACAGAAGAGGACTTGCCAATTTTGTGCGAACAGGATTAAATTGGTTGCTTGGCTTAATGGACAACAACGACAGGACAGAAATCGAGGAACATTTAAGCATAGTAGATGAGAATACCCATATGATTATAAGCAATCTTAATAAAAATATCCAAATAAACAACCATTTTAATGAAACTTTTACAAAACTGAAACAGATGATAGAAGCAGATAGGATTAAGATATTAGAAAAATTTAACGATATAAAATCAAATAATGAGAAAATCTATAAGGAAGTAATTTATTTAGATATTTTGTTGAAAATTAAAATTCTCGGAGATAATATAGAGCATATTCAAAATAGCGTCGCATCCGCCAGATTGAACGTTATGAGTAGTAACATTTTGTCTAGAGAAGAAATTAGAAAATACAATATAGATTTATACAAATTACAAAACATTAGGTTAGGCGAAGCTAAATTTAACAAGGAACAAATAATTTTTACTATTAAAATACCAAAGGACACAATAACAGCCAAAAGATGATTTATAACTCCAATAACTAACAGAAATTCTGAAGAACTTGTATTTAAAAATCAAGAAGTTGTTAACCTAAATAATATATCCTATGACTTTGAAGAAAATGTAACGAGAAAAATTTAAAAGAATCTAGTATTTGTATTTACCGAAATAATTGTTTGAAAATCAAAAATAAGAAACCGGAAATTGTTGAAATAGAATCAAATTCGCTATTACTTAAGAATCAAAATGAAGCAAAATTAAGTAGCTCATGTGATGAAAGAATTATGACATTAAGCAGAGACTATTTGTTAGGTTTTCATAATTGCTACATTAAAATAGACAATAAAACCTATTATAATAAGGAAGAAAAATTTGTACAAAGTTTTGTGATAGAGACAAGTAATTTAAAATTAAACGAAACTGTAAACACATTGTCATTCGATGAACTTGTAATAAAACAAATTGAGAATATAGAAGAAATAGAAGAACTCAAGTTTCATAAGAAAAACAATATCATATATAATTGGACAATGTTAATTGCAACTCTGATAACTATAAGCTTTTTGATTATATTCTTTGTATTCGTTTCTTTAAAATATAATGCACTCAAAGTCATTATAAGTAATAAAACCCAGGACAGTTTTCATTCAAAGGAAGGAGGGGTTTCGTCGACCTTACCGTCAACGCAAACCGACACCAACCACACTCTACCAGTAAATTGGTCAGCAGAAGCGCAATGCAAACCGAAAGCAATTGAGTTCATCAGAATATTGTAAGACTAAGTTCATTCGGGTTCAATCGAATTCCACCGCAATGAATTGTGTCCATAATGATGTCTAACATTTTTGCAATACCTTTAATCCAAATATGTAATATTATATTCAATTAAATTCATCAGAATATTGTAAGACTAAGTTCATTCGGGTTCAATTAAATTCCACCGCAATGATATGTGTCAATAATGATGACCAACATTTTCGCAATACCTTTAATCCAAACATGTAATATTATACTATGTTCAATGAATGGAATACGAAAAATGAAATAACTTGTAATCAGAAAAATTTGTAAACGATTAGTCTAAGTTTAGATTCGGAATAAAGCACAACGTTTTCGCTTAACAACAAATCGTGTTCGTGTTTTTTTTTTCTGGAATGATCCCGAAGGACATCCATAATTTGCATTAGGAATTTGGAATAAGAAATGGAGCAATGTCCGTCAAATCTACGTGCGAGAATGTGTTGTGTATAGAAAAGTGGTTAGGGTGACCTTTAAGATTGCTAGCCAAGAGCTGTAAAATGCTAAACTTTTTTACTTCGATTACTGCAAGTGGCTGAGTACTATGAGTAGGAGATGCATGAATTAAAGTCTCCAGTCAGAAGAATTGGGGTCATGTAAAATATTTTTTTTTGTTGTTATTGGACGAGATACAGGCCCTCGTAACAGGCTCGACGACGGTTGTTGAGTGGTCGTGAGCCAACAGGCCTCGTAAAAAAAGGGGCATGGTTCGTCAGTTGTGTGTTGGATTGCTCCAGCGCACAATCCTATATGTCTTGTTTATTTCTTGACATTGCCCAACGTGTGGTAAGGGCCTACGCCCTCAGATGCTCTACCGACTAAGGTTAACTGGGCACTCATTTACACTCTCACTATCAAGCGCGTCGTTTAGTCCTATTGTACCTTAGGTTAATAGGTTATCACGGCTTCTATATCACAGGTTCTTTATCTATATATCACAGGAGTGTATGTGAATGTACCCGTATGCTACCTACAAATCAGCATAGGGGTGCATTAGGATACATCCAGGTCGCCCCACATAACAGTAACAAATAACCTATAAAATAAATATACTATAATAAATAAACTCTATAAATAAATGAACTATCTAATAAATAAATTCTAGAAATAAATAAACTATCTAATAAATAAACTCTATAAATAAAGAAATAAATAAATAAATAAATAAATAAATACTCTATCTGTAGGACGAAACTAAATACATACATAAATATATATAATCTGGCAACGGCATGCACGAGAGCGTCAAGAACTTTTCCTAACACTTGCAACTAGGTGTGTAAATCTTTGGCGTGGTATACGCCGACCTTTTCACCTCTTAAGTTGCCTATCTCATATAGGGAGCTCCCTTTAGTTTTTAGAACTATTGATTTTAGAAACTTAGCTCTAGTTTCGCATTATAATTATCAGGTAGGCTACTTTGCTTAAAATTTCGCCTATATACTAGTTGTCCTTCCCTATATTTGACGTCTCTGCTTCGTGTGTTGTATGTTTTGGTCGCCTTCTGATGTGCTAGCCTTAGATTGTCAAATATTTTACTCCTTATTAGCTCTAATTTGTCCTTGTTGTTGATAACTTCCGTGTCCATATCTTTGACCGTACCTAGTTTGCGGAGGACATTATATGCTCCCGCGTGTTGTACCATGTGGGTACCAAACACAGGCTAGTAAGGTTCAAACGTAGCCTCATCGTGAACTACACTCATTAGTGAGAAAGCCGCGTCGCTGACGTGAATGTCCCAGGTTTTCTGATTACCGCTTAGGTACGATCTTATCTTCGTCAGCACGGAGCGGTTAAGCCGTTCTGACGCATTGGCTTGAGGAGAGTAGATCGCGGGTGCGAATATGTTTGACCCCGTATTTTCCCAGAAAGCTTTCAAACAGTTCTGAGATGAACTGTTTACCATTGTCCGAATGGATAAACTCGCTTTCCTCTAGATATTTCACTACCTCAGCAGCCGTTGCCTTCTTAATTGGTTTTAAAAACAAAAATTTAGAAAAATGATGTAGGACTATGAAAATATGTGTGTGTCCGTTCTTAGTTCGTGGATATGGTCTTGAAAAGCTATGTACAGTCTTTGGAAAGGCCGCTCCGTAATGGTCAGTTGTCCCATCGGCGGTCGAGAAACGATGTTGAGGAGTTTGCTATACTTGCAGATTTCGCAGGCTTTGACCAAGGTCTGGACATCGGTAGCCATGCTTGGCCGGAAGAACATCTGCCTCAATTTTGACAGAGTCTTCTGGGTACCCCCGTGACCTACAGATGGTGAATTGTGCTTCCACTAGACTCCCACGCAACTCCTTCGGAATCCAGAGTTTCCACGCTCTGTCTTCTTGTATAGCGTCGCCAGTTTGTATATCTGTTCTCTTGTATACGAATCCGTCGGAAACACAAACGTCGGGTAGTCATTCTTTGTTTTCGTTTATTGTCTTCCTTAATTCGTCATACTCCTCCGAGGAAAAGTATGGCGAATTAAGGTCAACCTCCAGCATTACATTCTCAGGATTGAGCTCATCCATGTGAACACGTGAGAGAGTATCAGGGACTACATTTTAGACACATTTGCTTTCTCGATCTGGAAGTCAAACCATTGAAGTTTTATTCTCCATCTAGCCAGACGGCCAGATAGATCCTTTTGGGTCATTAGCCACTTCAGACTCGCGTGATCGGTTATAATAGTGAAAGGTAATCCTTCCACATAGGCCCTGAACTTCTTCACTGACAGAACGGCCGCATAGAATTCAAGTTCGGTTACCCTATAATTCTGCTGGGCAGAATTCAGCTTCTGGGACATGAATGCTATCGGTCGTTCGTTGTTCTCCGTGTCCATCTGGAAAAGCACACTCCCTACACCAGATGTTGACGCCTCGCAATGTATGTAAAATCGTCTTGTGAAGTCCGGGTTCGTTAGTATCGGTGCTGTCACTAGAGTCGTCTTAAGTTTTTGAAAGGCTGTCAGTGCTTCGTCTGTCATGTCGAATGTCTTGCCCTTCTTCAGACAGTCGGTCATTGGGGCTGCCATAGACGCAAAATTTGGAATAAAGCGCCTATACCAGACCGTTATCCCTAGAAATCGACGGAGCTGCTTGGGAGTCTTTGGTACTGGGAAATTCTCGACCGCCGAAACCTTGCCAGGGTCAGTTCGTAGGTAACCATCGCCGACGATGTATCCCAAGTATTTGGTCTCTTTGTAACAAAAGTTACTAGACACTTGGCCACTTCCTGCAGCAATCTGGCATGGGACTCGAAATTTGGAGAGCAAACCAAGAGGTCACCGAGATAGACAAAGACATACTCTTTCAGGCGAGAGGGTATGACCTTGTCCATAAGCCTACACATTCTCTGGGCGGCATTACACAGTCCGAACGGCATAACCGTATACTGGTATAATGGCCTCCCAGGGACTGTGAACGTTGTCTTCTTCCTTTATTTGCGCTCCAAAGGATTCTGCCGGAATACTTCCTTCAGATCGATACCTGAAATGAATCTGGTGTCCTGCAACCTACTCCTTTGATATGAGGAAGCGGGTAAGCATCTTTCTTTGTTACAGCGTTTACTTTTCTTGAGTCCAAGCACAGTCTGTTTTTGCCGAGTTTTCTCACCAGCACCACTGGCGATCTTCAAGTGCTGTTGCTCTCTTCTATCACTACAAGGGAGATCATCCTATCCAACTCGTCATATAAGAGCTTCTGAATCGCAGGTGAAGCTGGGTAGTGCCTCTGCTTGATGGGAATCTTCTCGTCATCCACCTCGATTATATGTTCTTCAAGGCTGGTTCTACCCAGTTCCAACACCGCGCAAGAGGGGAACAGCAGCTTAATTCTCTCCAGTTTTTGGACTTGTGCTGGTGATAGTGCCTGGACAGAAGATCGTTCTTCCGTCGGCGATGGGATGTCGAGTTCGTTAATTATGTTCGGAGCGACCTTAGATGTTCTCCAGAAGTTAACCCCCTAAATATAGGAACTGTTGTAAGTTTGGCACAGCGAATATTTCTAACTCATGAGACTTCTTCGTAGAGGCATCATCACCTTCTGGAACCCTCTTTAAAATTTGGAAGTTTTGTCCTCGCTCTCCGGGAGTGTGGTCTTGGTCGGCTGGTTCATCCCGGTCGCACTGCCGACTCTCAGGTTTCCCTGACACTGTGTGCAACTAAAGTTGATTTTTCTTTGACCACAACTAAAGCACGTTAGACTATGGAAAGTAAAGTGACACGCCGACGGAGTTGAAGCAGGACTCCTAGTCAGGTCTGTTCTGTTAGTCGAGTTCGTATTCGTTACTTCTAAGTATGTCTACTAGGTCAAGTTCGTTTGGTCGACTCGTTATTTGTAAAACCATCTTCCGTACGTCGATGTATAGGTCGTCAAATGACTCCTAGGGTTGCTGCCTCCTATCCATGATTGCCCTCAGAATCTCGTGATCCCTAATTATATTTTTAAATTGTTTCAGCAATTCCCTTTTGAGCCGCTGATAGCTCGGGCATCTATCGCCTTCATTTTCCTGCAGAAATTGCCAAAACCACCTCTCTGCAGGACTGCTTACAAGGTGATGGAAGTGGGTAAATAGCTGATGGTTGCTGATACCGTTCTGGCGTTGCAAGGTTTCAACGCGAAACAGAAAACTTACAACGGACATAGTTTTCGGTGTCCCGTCGGACCCCCATATGAATGTCCACCTTCCTTTTCGAAAACCATGGGAATGGTTTGGTGAAGTGTGGAGCTTTTTCATGTAGTGGGTCTGTTACGATGTTCAAAGTGAATTTTATGAGATGTGAGCCTTTCCTTTGGTGGGGGTCTCACAATAACAAATACCTTGTTCTATGGATTTTCAACGAATCACCCATTGCTTTAATTCTAGACTATTTATATACAATTTTTACAAAGAAAATGACAATGGCAAACATAAAATTAGATAACTCCTCTATCTGGTCGCACAGGTGTTGGATGACCAGCACCCAGACGGTGATATGACACCTTCGTGCTGAACCTTCACGATTTGATTAGAGATGTGTGATGCCAAAACAGGATCTTCTTCTTTTTTATAGTTAAAGTTAATTAACTGCTCCGAAATGTTTTGAATGGCAAGATGCGAAGAATTCAGTCTTGTTGTTATGGTTTGCTTCCCGAAAAGGATCATAGTTGATTGGTGTATTCTGCAGTTTGGTTGAAGTTTCAGAATCCCAGTCTCCTTCAGTTTAGCAGGGTTTATTTTCGAACCAGAGGCGATATCTATTTTGACTTCATAAGGCGCACTAGATATCCATGTATTAGTGTGCTGCATCTTTACCCAGTAAAATTGTGGCTGCACGGTTCGAGTGACGCATGATGATGGTAACCTTTGTGTATGCCGCAGAAGTTCTATTTCACATGAGCTTACACTTGATCCTGCTGTATATATTGGATGCTGCATTTTACACCAATATGTGTCTGAGGACTTTTGTTTACATGAAGAGAAGTGAACTTCGCTTAAGGGATAATAGTGATCTCCCTGAATATTGACTATCAGATAGTCCGCTGATGGAATAATATATGTGAACTTCTGATCATGCCAAGTGGGGACAGGAAGAATCTTGTACATTTTGAATTGTTCGCCGTAGAGGAGAGGTAATGTTAGTTCTATTATGTTGTTTCGCCCAGTTACTCTTGCTCTTGGATGTAAAGTCTTGTACAATTGAATTACTGACTCATGATGTCGGTCTCCAGGTATCATCATATTCCATGATATGCTGTCATGTATGCGAGATAATTTTATTTTAAACTGCTGCACGGTCAAAATTAAAGAATACATTTGACCGTGATGTGTTGCCAGTATTATGTTGAGTAGTATGGTATGTGTATTATGGTAGTGAATCATTGTAAGTATGCTTGGAAAGGCGGTAGAGATGAATAATTGAAATGCATGCTCATTATTATTCTGATTTTCCAGCCTTGAAATCATATTCATCAACGTCTGTAGTTGTCTTTGTGAAGATGAGTGTTCTTCTTTAAAAATGTTTAGTGTAGAGTCTATGATTGTTGTCTGATTTTTGACTAAATTCAACAGATGTTGCTCATTGGTTCCGATTTTGTCTATTGTTTCTTCGTAATGATTAACAAAGCGCTGATCTAGTATTCCGAATAATTCATTTGTGATAGTACCGACGAAATCGAAGGGCGAACGTCTGATTCTGCGTTGTGGATCGCTGTTGGCATGGAGCAATACTTCATTGTTTGGTTCTATTTTTTGAAGTTGATTTTCGAATAAATTCGATGTATTGTTGCATAGCCATGAATTCGATTGAGTCAGATTGATGGTGGAACAAATTTCATTCATATGTCTTAGACATTTCTTGTACAAGTTGTATTCCAACCAATAATTAGTTAGGTTGAAAAATACTACAGTCTTCCAACTACTAAATTCGCTCGACCGATATCCTCAAAATATATGCCTGGGTTTGTCGCGAATGGAGTTATATCAAAGTTGTCTGTGGCTTCTTGAGTGGTTATTGGACTTATCGCTATTCCTATGGTACACATCAAAAGAATAGGTTTAAAACATGCTCGTCCCACGGAAGATGTTATAGCTGAGTTATTAATTACGCCTGCCTTGCGCGATAGTTTTCCAATTCCTGAGTCGCTGCTGTCTGTGCTTTCTTCCGCATTGCTCTCAATCGGTAGTGGACTCAGCTTTGTTATTGGTCTTTTTTGCGTGTCGCTTGTTGCAGTAAACAGTGACTGCACGAACATTCTTATCCTTTCCTTGATGCAGTTCAGTTACTTTGCCCAGGTTCCATTTAGTGGGTGGTAATCGATGATCCTTAACCAACACTATATCACCAATAGAAAGATTTGGTTTTTCTTGCCCATCTCTGCCAAAAATCTTGAGGGATTTTTTGAGTTAGCTGCCATCGTGAACGAAATATTCGCTTCTGATCTAATCGTGGATTAGGTACTGCATTCAATGCTGAGCCGATTAAAAAATGTCCAGGTGTAAGGACTGGGTTATCATCAACGTCATTGCTTATAGTGACCACCGGACGAGAATTTCGACAGGCTTCGATTTGAGTTAAAACTGTGGACAGCTCTTCAAATGTCAAAGTAGTATCCCCAATGACTCTCTTTAAGTGGAACTTCATTGCTTTTACTGAGGCTTCCCATAAGCCTCCGAAATATGGTGCGGCCGGTGGAATGAAATGCCAATGTTAACAGAATTCCTCCATGCAGTGTTTTCTCATGAACGTGTTTAACTAATAATTTGGTGAATATGTTGTTGCGTGGTATTATGTACGGATGCTTCTCGTTTTCTGATAGATTTGCATTGTCAAGCCTGCCCCCTACCACAAGAATATTCTCGTTGTTTAAGCGTGCGGTTAGGGCAAGGAGTCTGCTTTTCTTGTGAAGATTGTATCCATTCTGTAGGCACCTAATTTTTTCTAAAAATTCGGTTTGTTGAATTAAACGGATAATAGATTTCAGAGTACCTTCAAGTTCATAGGTGGTCAAGTCTCCAGTTTGTTTGTTTGCTTGATGTTTACAGTTCATTGCAAACCGTTTACAATAGGATATCGTTCTAATTAGTCTTGTGTACGAGGAAAATCGTTCGACGATGTTGTCTCTCTTTGCTGTTGAGATTAAAGAAACTGTCGCGTCCATGGAATCAGCTTCGGAAAGTTGATGTTTCTCGGATTCTGTCGGCCAATATTCAATGGCCTTCTCAAGCCACAAAGGTCCACTCCACAATAGAGAATGATGTTTTAGTTTATTTGGTGTTACGCCTCTTGATGCACAGTCTGCAGGATTCTCTGTCAATCTTATGTGTCCCCACGAACTTGGGTGAATATTTGTATGTATCTGAGCAACCCTGTTAGAAAAAAATACTTTTTCATTTAACGAACTCTTCTTTATCCAAGCTAACACAATTGTTGAACCCGTCCAGGCATTGGTATTTTTTTCTGGAGTCTCAACTACTCGCTTTACTTCAGCCATTTCGACAACAAGTGGGCTCCGCATAATTCCATCTTTGGAATTGTGAGTTTGTGTTTAATGGGTGTTACTTTAGTTTTACACGTAAGCAACGTGATCTTGTGTGTTCCATTCTGATATGTAGTTCTGGAGTATATAACTGCTGCATATGCTGCATCAGAAGCATCACAAAACCCGTGTAGTTCAATTTTTTGTGACTTAAGTTCGCCAGTCCATCTTAGAATTTTAATAGTTTCAGCAATTGGGAGTTCACATTTAAATTGATTCCAGCATTGTTGTAATTCAGCTGTTAGTGGTTCGTCCCAACCGAGTTCCGCCTTCCAGATTTACTGCATGAGTATCTTTGCGGTGATGGTGATTATAGCCGACCATCCTAATGGGTCAAAATGACGTGCTATTTCGGAAAGTGTCCCACGTTTCGATGAGGTTCTCAAATTTGCTGTTGCCTTATCGATATTTACTTTAAATTGAAATGTACCAGCCGTTGGATTCCAATAAATCCCTAGAGTTTTGATGACTTCTTCCTTATCCAAGTTGATGCTACCTTGACCGTTTACATCTCGAATTATCGGTAAGAGATCTTTGTGATTTGCTGCCCATTTTCTTAGGCGGAATCCACCACTGGCCAATAATTGAATCAACTCACGTTGCATCTTCTTGCACTTATTTAACGTGCCTCCTCCACTCATTAGGTCGTCTCCATAGAAATCGTCCCTCACTAGTTTAGACGTGGTTGGATAATTCTGCTGCTCATCTATTGCCAACTGGTGTAGAGTTTTTACAGCTAGATATGGTGCTGAAGCTGTACCATAAGTAACAGTGGTCAGCTTGTAATCCTTTATTGGTTCCTTTGTCGAACTCCTCCACACTATACGCTGATAATCTTGATGATGGGTGCCTAATTTTACTTGGCAATACGTCTTTTCGATGTCCGCTGTAAAAACATAGCGGCGTCTTCGCCAGCGCATGATTATTGTCGTTAAGTTTTCTTGTAATCGTGAACCAACATGCATCAATTGGTTGAGACTGACACCGGTTGACGATTTTGATGATGCGTCGAACACTACACGTAACTTTGTAGTAATGCTGTCTGGTTTTAGAACTGCATGATGCGGCATATAATAAATGTTTTTATCTTGGGGTTTTGTTTTTGTTATCTCGACCATATGACGCAATTCCATGAATTCGTTTATGAATTTCATATATTTCAATCTCAACTGTGGGTCAGTGGCAAATCTTTTTTTCTAATTGGAGTAACCTAGCTACAGCTCTATCTCTTGATGCGCCCAGACTGTATTTTTGCATTAATTTCCGATTGAAAGGGATGCTTACAGTATATCTACCGTCGGGTTCTCGATGGTGGGTTTTTTGGTAATCCCGTTCGCAATCCAGCTCCAATTGTGCCAGATGACTCTCTTCAGGTATTTCTTCGAGTTCCCAGAATCGCTTAAGTTGGTTTTCTATTGTTATTTGGGCGACCATCCCTACTACTTTCACATTTTGGCCTTTTGATGATGTACGGCCTGTGATGAACCATCCTAAATGCGACCTTTGAGCCACCGGAGAACCTTTCGAACCCTTCTTAATGCCATTGAGAATGATGTCTCCATACGCATCGGCTCCTAATATCATATCGATAGGTCCAGGAATGAAAAATGTTGGATCGGCTAATTCAAGATTCCTAATCAACTCAAACTTGTTGATGTTATTTCTATCGGGCATCAGTTTGGTAAGTTTTGGTAACACAAGTGCTGAGACTAATAGTTTGAAGTCTGATTTGAACCTTGGTTCGATTGAGACTTCCACTTTACTGCGGGCTATGCCAGCATCCGTTGCTCCTAACCCACTGATTTCTGCGTAGAACTTCTGTTTCGGCAAGCGTAACGACTGGGCAGCTTGTTCTGTAATGATTTTTGCTTGGGACCATGGATCTATGAGTGCCCTCAATTCCCTGCGATGTCCATCAAGGTTGGTACCAATAACGATGGCTTTGGCGAGTAGCACACTTTGGCTTTGATGACCATAACGACTTTGAACTGTTTGTGATTGAATTGGGGCAGAGTAGCCCGAATCGTTCTGCCGTTTTCCAGCGTAATTTTTTTGGTGAAGCAGTGTATGATGCTTTTTATTACATTGCTTACATGTTCGCAGACTTGAGCACGTGATCTTCTTGTCATGTCTCAGACAGTTCATGCATATCTTGGCTTGTTTGAATTGCTCACATCTTGCCCTTGGAGTCCAATTCATAAATTTGCTGCAAGAGTAGATGCTGGGATCGCTCTTGCAAAATATGCAACTGGACTTCGCTGCTATGTGGTAATTTCTCACAGAGTTCTTATTTTCGTCCTTATGCGATCGATGCCGAGATGATCCCAATACCTCTAATGCTTGGTATCTTCTTGCGAGAAACTCAAAGAGTTCTTCTTGCGTTGGTACCTTATTTGGGTTCTTTATGCCTTGATCAAACAGATTTCTGCTCTCTGGATCCAGTGCCTTTACAACAAGGTGAACTATGATTGGTCCCCAAGAAGAAGTCTCAAATCCCATGTTTTTGAGAGCCGCAAGACCTTCTTTGTTTGCATCTAGAACTGCTTTTAAATGACTTGCTGTAGATTGACCTCCCTGATGGCTTGTTTTGAACATACTGTCCAAGTGCAGTGATACGATTATCCGTTCGTTGTCGAAACGTTTCTTAAGAGTTTCCCATGCGCTCTGGTAGTTTTCACTGAATATTGTGAAATGTTGGATGAGTTGGAGTGGTTCACCTTCTAAATGTGTTTTCAAATACTCCATCTTTTCAGTGATACCGAGCGTTACCTTGTTGTATATTATTGTTGTGAAAATATCACAAAATGACTGCCAATCTAAATAGTTTCCTTTGAACATGGGAATTTTGAGCTGAGGAAGTCGAACTTCTAGATTAGATGACGAATCCTTAGCGAATGTTATTTCTGACTTTTTTGAAGCCATTTGAAGTAGGCAGTTGTTTATGTTTTCTTAAACCCCTTCATACCTGTGTTCCGTTAGATATGAAATTTTGTAATCTTCATTTCATGGGTCAGAAATTCTTCATGCAATTCCGTTAAAACTTTCCATTGATTAAGTAGAATTTTTTGCTGATACTCATGAACTTCTTTAGAATAGTTCTTGAATGTTTGTTCAAAGGAATCTATGCTCCTCATGAGTGCCGCAATTTTTATCTCTAACTTTCTTAGACGGGGTCGCTGAGGTTCGTTTTCGGATGGCGCGGGGTTCTATTTATCTGATTCAACTAATACCAACTCTGATGGATCAATTTTCTCCAATTTAGCTCTCAACTGTTCGTAAATTGTTTTCACTAATTGAAATGTATTGTTCTGAATATAGCGAGTATCGGGTTTTACGACATTAAGAATGATTATTCTCGAATTCAGTCCAAATTTCTTTAATTTTCTTAATTCGTTCTTCTTTATATCGTTGAGTTTTCCGTACAGCGCTGTCTTTTCCAAAGTTCGTTTGAACCTGTTCTAGCTCTTTCCTAAGTCCTTCTGCCTGGCAACAATAATATAGACGTCGATATCCTCCACTGATGATTCCAAGTATCAGTTGCACTGAGAATGGTTCACTACCAGTGTTTTTAGCCCTGGCAACGCTTTTCACTAATATTGTATTTACCAGTGTTTGTAGCCCTGGTTACGCTTTGAAATGGGTGTATTATTATTTAATTTTATATTTTTAATAATCAGTGTTAGAGCCCTGATAACGCTTTGCGATGGCTTCGAAGGACCAAATGTTACGATGGACAAAGTGAATTTTATGAGATGTGAGCCTTACCTCTGGTGGTAACACACCTTGTTCTATGGATTTTCAACGAATCACCCATTGCTTTAACTCTAGACTATTTATATACAATTTTTACAAAGAAAATGACAATGGCAAACATAAAATTAGATAACTCCACCGTCTGGTCGAACAGGTGTTGGATGACACCTTCGATGTGCACAGTAAACTGCTGATTACGTGGAAATTATGTTGTTCACAAAAGGGTCATTTATTGGTATTTGTCGTTCGTGTGGTGGCGGGTTAAAAGTTGGTCTGTTCAGTGTCGACGTTGGTTGATGTAAGAGTTCCGTCCAGTTGAGTGGGTGCGAAGGAGTGGACTGTCCTTGTCGGGTGTTGTCTTGTTGTCGGTCGTTCGTTGTAGGTGGTTCCCTCTGCGCAGCTGCGGAGAGCTCTAGGTTGCAGATCTTGTCGTTGATCGCCTTGATGTTTTTCTGGAAGGCAGTCATCATTTCTTTCATGCTTTCGGCGAACACCGACATGATCTCAACCGGATTCTTCCTAACCACTTGAGAGACCACCGTCTGTATCTCTTGTGTTATCCGCTTTGTGTCCTCCACAGTCTTACTCCACAAGTCAGTCAAATCATCTTCTTCGTCAGCAGTTTGTTGTCCGACCCTGGTCTCTGCTATAGTTGCTGTCGCTTGGTTGCCTAGCGACAGACTTAGACGTTGGTTGCTTTGTCCTACATTTTCTCTGGCTTGTAGTCTTGTGTCTGTTGTATTTCGTCCGTTTTGTACGTCGTACAACTCAAGTAGGTCCCGTTCATTTGGAAAGGATCTTCTGTCTAAGTCCTCACGTAGCACTACCGTGGACCGAGTAAAAAGTGAATATAAAAAAAAATTGAAAAACGAGGTGATAATAGTAAAAAATTGATAAAAAATAAAATAACGAATAAAAAAAACGAAAATGCAAAACCTTAATAATAAAAAAAATTAATCGTAAAGGAAAATGCAAAAAGCGATGAAAATCGTGAAAAAAATTCAAAGAAAGGAAAAAAATATATTGAAAATCAATAAAAAAAAATCAAACACCTAGAGACTGTGAATTTAATGTGGTGTATTATCTATTTGCTTTGGTGTGTGGATTTTTGGTCAAGTTTTCCAGCAACCATACTGTAGATTTAAGCACTGTGACTGGTGCCTCGGATACTTGACGAGGTGTTAAAGTCGATCCTTTCCTTCCTTACCACTACTTGCTATCAGGTAATACCCAATAGAAGGCTTGGCAGGATTTCCCAGATCAACTCCAACACGGACAAAGCTTCGGGGCTTATGCTTGCGCCTCACGAAGAATATGACTAAAGGTCACCATTCCAGGGCAGTAGCCAGCATTCGGCCTTTCCACCTTGTCCCGCTCTTTTCTTATTCACAGACCTCCAACTACCTCACGGAATCTACTAGTTTAAAGCCCGAGGATTGGGTAGCTGTCTTCAGTCTGTGACTAAGCAAGGAGCATTTACAGCCCTTGAATGTAAAAGACAGAAAAGTAAAACAAAATATTTAAAAAAGAAACAAGGAAGGCTTTCGCACTTAAAAAAATTCTTTGGGGAGATTTCATGGCGTTGTGTCCCTCGGAGCACTTCCTGGAACGTTGAATTTTGTTGGGGAGCACTTCTCCTCGCCGTTCTTTATTGCGGACCAACGCTACCGCTCCTTGCAACGGTCCTGGCAGGGAAACGGCAATTTGGCAAAATTCCTGCAGAAGCCTGAGCTATTCTTCGGTTTTGGCTCACTGCCTATTGATAAAAAAAACTGTATGTGGTTCACCTGAGACCCTGAGCTTTATTTTACGCACCTCTGCAAATTTCCTTTTCTCTTTATGCTCATGCGTACCCCTTCTTCTGTGCCTGCTTCCCAGCTATTTCTTGAATGGTACGCCTCCGGGTTTATCTAACTAGGGAAATTGTTGTCTTTTATTATTTATTGTTACATATTATCCTGTGCCAAACTCACCCTTAAAAAGATCGACAGAAAAAAAATAATCTCTTTACAGTGGGTCTTCGTCTCACTGTATATTAGACTAAAAATAAATAAATCTTCTATCAGCTGTGACGACCAGCTGTTCGTACTTCACTTTGTAAAATGATCTCCTTGGGGTCGATGCTCTAACCCGTTGTTATCTGTCTGTGTTATTTGTTTCCCATTGTCCTACTTTTCGTCTCCTTCTTTTCCTTTGTTCGACGTTGTCCTCTCTTTGTTAATTCTCTTCCCTTTTTTCTTTGTCATATGTTGTCTTTGTCAGCTGTGAGTAGTGTTTTCCCTTTTTTAGGAACATTGAAATGGGAAATTTCCCTTTCCAATATCCTACGTCTCGTCACTGTCGGTTACAAAAATTTTCGTTTAAAAAAAAAATTCTGAACGATAATATACATAAATACACTAACGCTGACATACAATATTGTTAACTCACTTACCTAATATAACTAGCACGACTTACGAATCCTACTCACGTAACCTAAGACAAAATTTTTGGAAAAAAAAAAAAAATATATAAACATATAATATAAAAATAATGGACAAACGAATTCCATGTTCTCTACCTAAGCCCTGAACCACAAATACTTTCCCGATCGCCATTATTAACTTTGCCCGAATGGGGCGGTGCTTGTGTGAGTGAGGGGGGCGCATGTAACTGCCTCCTTCATGTCAGCTGATTGTTCATATTTCTTTTAAATTTTTTGCGAGGCGAATCGTTGTGTTTTCTTTTTGTAGACGATTTTTTTAATTATTTTTATTTTAAAATAAATAATTTTAAAGAAAACCCACCCCTGGAATGGAGTGTGAGTGTGCGCAAATGGTGCACAAAGAAGTGAAAATAACAAAAAACCAAACGGACCCCGCAGTAGGAGGGATGATGTGTGCAGGTACCACAGACAAGCAGGTATGTTGAAATTTGTTTCTTCTTTTTTTCTTGCTATTAATTGGACCTAATTTCCTAAACTCAAATCAAAACCCCACACCTGAAATGGGGTGTGTGTGTGCGAGGATGCACAGGAACCGATAAGACAGGACGAAAGAACAAGGATGACAAATACCATCGTGGGATCGCCGGAGAAATTGTCTGGATTCAGGTACCTCTTTTAATTTTTCTTTTAAATTTTTTTGTTGTTGTTATTGGACGAGGTAAATGCCCTCGTAACACATGGTACATCTGCTGCTAAAAGCCGCATGGAGCCTAGTAAAAGAACTTTACAGTCCAATAAGGACGCTACGGGATCGGGTTATAGCTCCGGCTCACGACACGTCGCTCCTTCAAAACAGATGTACAGAGATCGTTGCTCAGCTGGCCGTATTCTCCAGAAATTCGGAAAAAATTCCGGAGAATAAAATAGGGTGAAAACACCAGTCGATTGTGCCAAAAGGATAGTCAGTACTCAACCTGATAGAACAGAGACTTTACGTCTAAAAGACAGAGATCGCTGGAAGAAACCGGGTGGGATTAAAAAAGACCTAAGGTGCACAACACCAGCACCTCCTCCAGGCCATCCAACGTCACATCCAAGTCATACAGTGAAGACCTCAAAGACAGGTTTTTTTTTACAATTACTCCACATAAATGGAGAATGATCCCAGCCAAACTGGAGACTTGCTTCCTTGACATAATGAAGGAAAGTCCCGACCCTCCTCCCAACAGTCGTGACGGCGGTTGGCATCAAGGCCATGTTAAGCTGATCGCCTGTGCTGATGAGAAGTCCTGTGATCTTTATAAGCTAGCGATTACCAAACTAGGGGAGGTTTGGCCAGGTGCTGAGCTTGAGGTTGTAGCTAGGGAGGAAATCCCATGCAGACCAATCAGCAACCCGTCGCTTCCTACTCACAACTGGAAGGTCGCCAAGCTGGAGGAGCAGAGAGGCATTTACAGATGTGCGCTTATTGTGATCAATAAGGAATCTCTTGCTCCTTTGGCGAATACTGAAGGTGTTATTAGCTATGGGTTCGATGCCATTACCCTGAAAGTTTGATCACAAAAATGATGAGGTGGATGTTGAGAAACTTCCCCCCCATCCTTAAGATCATATTATAGGTATCAAAGACCCTGAGAAATCAATCTCCTTCCCTTTTATGGAGGATGATGAATCTCAGTCTACCATATAACCATCTTTAGTCGATGACGGTTCGCTATCAGACTTGGATATGGTTGATATTTCAGACAAAGCATCTTTGAGTGAGGATGAACTTCTTGGCTTGTCCTCTGACTCGGAGGGCTTGAACAATACTGGGGTGGAAATTTCTCTGCCTGATTGTAGCAAAAATGCTGCAGTTAGTTCATATTAATCTAAATCAATGCAAAACGGCTTTGGCATTCTTCTCCGTCTCTCAGAGGATAGAGAAGATATTGTCTTGATTGGAGAACCTTGGGTTGTTAACAATCCAAATCAATAAATCAATAATTGCGCTTGTTCGTTATTGCAATTGGAGCATGTGCTATATATGTACATACTTCCAGTTGCGATAAACTGAGAAAGTGTAGCATTTGATGCATAGCGGACTGTGAATGTTTATCCGAATAGCGGACCTTAGCGGACTTCAGTCGTTCACAGACTTTCATAGTGCGCAGACGTGTTTCGGCTTCTCGTTTAAAATCATAGTGTTTCAAAGTAGAGAGTTAATCAGCGAAATTTCAAGTGGCGAGTTAGCCTAGAGGTGGTGGTGGTGAATCGTGAACCCAGGGACTTGGGTTCAATTCCCAACTAGGGAAAATTTCATATAAACTTTTTTTATAATTTATACTAAATTAGTAAATAAAATTAATTATAAATAAAGAAACATTCGATGGAAAGTGAGCGGTCCGCGCTCCCAAAAGCGGGACCAGCTGGTGGGGTGACTGCATCAGCCGATGCATTACAGAAAGGCCAGCCAGCAACAGTGGCAAATGCAAGTATGGGGAAAAGGAGAAGGAAATTGAAACCGTCTCCCAACCTTGAAAAGCGTCCCTCCACACCAGCTTCAGCTGAACAGCTGCCAGGTGCAGTGAGGGAAGGGGCTCCGACTACAACAGCAGCAGTAGCAGCAGAGAAGAAGCGGCAGAGGTCGGATGACTCTGTCGAGTTAGCTTACATCTCCGCCGGTGAGGAGGGCCACTACGTTGGAGATAAGAATAATAGCTTCGCCGTTCTTGCAGATTCCGAATCAGATGATGAAGAGGAAGAAGTCGAGAGTCTGACGAGCAGCATCAGGTAGCTCGAACAAAGGGTGCGTGCCATAAAGGCCAAACAAATGGCAAGGAGAGAGAGGGAGCGGCAACAAGAGCTCCAGCGCGCTCAACAACAACAACAACAACTACAGAAGCAGCCGCAAGAAAACCAGCAGCAAAGTCAAGTACAGCCGCAATTACTGCAGCAGAAGCAGCAGCAACAACAACAGCTGAAAAAACAGCAGCAACTACAACCGCAGCAGAAAACGCAGCAAGAAATTCAACAACAATCGCAGCAGCAGCAGCAGCAGCAGAAACAACAGCAGCAGAAACAACAGCAAAAACAACCGCAGCAGAACCAACAGCAACCGAAGATGACGGCAAAAGCGAGGGTACCGCCAATCAACACCTACAAGATTGAGCTTATGGACACCATTAAACTATGTAAGTCGGCCATGGGCAACAATTTTTCTATCAAACGTTTAAATGTAGACAGGCATTCTATCCACTGCAATACAGTGAAACAATATAAAAAAAAAATTAAAGTTGAGGGACACGACGACGGAGTTCTTCTCCTTCACCCCTAAGGGGGAAAAGTGGCAAACAATGCTGCTGAGGGGGATAGACCCATCTACTGATCCGGAGACGCTCCTTGCGCTGCTTAAAGAGAAAGAGTGCAACGAGCTCGAATTTGTAGGAGTCAAGCCATTCACCACAGCTAAAGCAAAAAGGGAGAAGCGGAAACTGCCGTTCTTCCTAGTTCAGCTTTCACCCAATAGCAAAGTGGATGGTCTAAGGAGTATTAAAGTCCTAGACTACCTGGTTGTCGCATGGGAAAAATTAGGAAAGAGCGAAAACATTTTACAATGTGTTCGCTGCCAAAGGTTCGGGCACGCCGCGTCGAACTGTGAAATGCAGCCTCGATGTGTCAAGTGTGGAAAGAACCACAAAGCAGAGGAATGCACTCTGGGTAAGGATGGAGTGGTAAATAAGAGCCAGCTCTCGTGTGCTTTATGCAGGAACTCGGGACACACCGCAAACTATCGGGGTTGTCCTAAGATCCAGTATATATGTTCGTCAGGAGAAGGTCGTAGTGAAACGCCCACCTGCTCCAATTCAAACACAATCCGTGACTCCCCAAGTGACCTACGCCCAAATGGCGGCAGGTCGGGGAAACGCGGAACAGAAAAGACCGAAGGTTGCTTCTCAGGCCCCAGCGCCTAGAGCACCGGAGGCTCAAACTGACTTGCTGGCCATCTTGCTCTCTATCCAAGGGCAGATGGAACAGCTTCAGCGTCAGGTACAGGAGCAGGCGAAGAGGGTGGACCAGATCTACGCACTTCTGCCGGGCCTAACGCACCTCCAGTCGTAATGGGTACGAACATGGAGGAGCAACCCTTGAAGATCCTTGCGGTGAATGTAAATTCACTAATTAGGATCGAGCGAAGAACGGTATTGTTTAAGTTGCTAGAAGACCAAACCCCTGATGTGCTTATGGTTGGGGCACAATAAATACAATATTGTCAGAAGAGACCGACCCAACTCCACACAAGGAGGAGCTGTTGCGATCTTCATACGCAAACAACTGCAATTTAAAGTTATGTACGGCGGTGAAGTGCGAAGGTTCCAGGAGCTGGAAGCGTGTATCGTGTGCATCCCTCTCCGTAGTGGAAAGAGAATGTACTTGGTCGCACTCTATGCACCTGAAGCTACTCAATCTACTTTATTTATTTCAGAGCTCGAGACACTTTTTCGATTCCTAAGGCTGGAGCTGGAAGAGAATTATTTCATCATGGCCGGAGATCTTAACGCCAAACATAGAGATTGGGGAAATATCACACCAAATCCTAGAGGGAACCTACTATTCAATTGGTGGGGTCGGCACAGTGTCGAGTATAAACTCGATTTGAAAGCTACAGATAGTCCGTCGTTTCCTAGAAGCGGCTCCTATCTGAATCTTATGATGTTCGACGTACGGTTACAACTGACCGACATGCACACATTTGTGTATGACAGTGACCATTGCGGACTCAGTGCCGTAATAACGATTCACTACGAAACTGCGGAGTTGGAGGAGTTTGTCCAAACGTACTCCTACAATTATAGTAGGACGCGTTGGACTCGCTTCTCAAGAACTTTGACAAGAGCACTCTTCTCGAATTCGCTCTACCCACAGTCCAATAGGAATCTGTCAAACGAGGAGATTGACTGGTACTTAAAACAAATGGACGAGACAATTAAGCGAACTATGGACAATACGATACCTCGGTATCAACATACTGACAACGCAGACATATTCCGTAATGCAACAATTGACGCACTACACCAACACAAAAGTAGACTGCTGTCGAGACTAAAAACCTTGTACAGACAGTTTACTGACAGACAAAACTCGGATGTTAGGACACTGAAGTCGTTGATTAAAAACCTCCAAAAATTTAATTAGAGAAAATTATAGACTTTCTGTAAATTTGCATTGGAACAACAAAATTCGGGCTGTAAAATCCAACAACCCGTGTATGTTGCCGCAAATAAATAAAATATTTCGGAGGAATAATCAAAACGACCTTCCGTGTCTTAAGATCCCCCGAACAACGAACAATGGACAAATACTAATAACAGCAGGTATAGATCCAGATAACGCAGTAGGGGATGACAACTTCTTTGTGATCGAAGGTATAGGTTATAGGGGCTACTTTCCAGGAAGTGTACAAGGTGAATGATACCATTTACCCGAACCACGGGCTGGAAAATCGCGTCCTTGTGCACAACTTCTACCTTCGAAATGATATAGAGCACTGGCGATCCGAGAATATAGGTTTTACCGAGTTCAATTACGATAACATGGCAAATAATGTCATCGCCGATGAGAGCGTACATCCCCCGTACATATCGAAGGTGGAGCTCCAAGCGATCTTTGACTCATTAAGGAGGAAGAAATCTGTGGGAATCGATGGAGTATCGAACATTGTGCTTCGACATCTCCCTCTAGAAGCGGTGGACATTTACACCACTCTGTTTAACAATGCGCTGAATAATGCACATTATCCAGCGCATTGGAAAACAGCAGTGATACAACCAATACCCAAAAGGGGTAAGGAGACTTCCAATCCGGCAAATCTCCGGTCGATAAGTCTCCTTCCGAACATCAGCAAGGTATTCTAGAAAGTGATCAATAGAGCCCTGCTTAAGTGGACTGAGAGCAGTAATATAATTCCGGATAACCAATTCGGTTTTAAGGCGGGGCATGATACAATACATGCCGCGTCTAAACTGGTATCAGATATCCAATGGAACAAAAGCAAGAAACAGTGCACGGGTGCCTGCCTGATTGACTTGGAGAAGGCCTTCGACACCGTATGGTTAGAGGGACTCTTCTACAAGCTAAGCAGGCTGGGCATAAGCAAACCACTGCTGTACATACTTCATAACATGCTCACCAGTAGACAGTTCGTTGCCAAAAATGGCAATGTGACTTCGGCTGGAACATTTCAAATTAAAAATGGTCTGCAACAAGGTGCGGTTAATTCACCGATCCTTTTCAACATTTACACGAGCGATCTGATACGATCACTTCACCATGCCATTGCGTACGCAGACGACTTGATCGTGTACAGATCAGGGCCAAAAATCGAGGTCATTGCAATTGTCTTGCAACGTGATTTCGATAAGATTTAGCGATATTGCGATGACTGGAAGTTGAAGATCAACTTCCAGAAATCGGAAACCATTCTGTTTAGGACGCCGTTGTCTGGTGCTTCTAGGGATACCAGAAAGAATTGGCGAAAGTTCTCAATAGTTGGACCGCACGGACAGCCACTTGCATGTCGAAGTGTAGTCAGATACCTGGGGCTCTGGTTAGACCAATATCTATATTTTAACAAACATATAAATGCTGCTCTGGCCAGAGCCAAAGGTGCTTTTGCCCTTACAAAGAGACTTTTTTATAGCAAGCAACTCGATGCAAGGGTAAATGTAATCTGCTACATGGCCCTCATTAGGCCCATGCTCGTATATGGATGCCCCGTGTGGTTGTACAGAACACCAGAGTCCCAGTACATAAAATTCTATCCCAATGAAGTCCTATACAACAGGGCTAACCTAATAAGAGTGGATAATTTCGTTATCAAGCTGATTCGAAGGCACATTGCAAGAGCAATGAGCTCGACGAACAACCTGATCTCCGGGGCTTATTACCCCAATTACGAGTATCATGAGAGAGTGCGCCTTAACGGCTTTGTTCCCCCAGAGGCGTTCCTCTATTTTGATGAGAAAGGTCTAATCCAGGACAGATGGGCGGTTCCGCTAATCTTCCACGTTACTCGGACGGCTGTGGATAGGCGACTCAACTACGACAGAGACGGTGCACACGGCAGTGTGGAGCGTCTCCGGTTTAGTAGGGCGGTATCGGGTCGTGATGTTCAGGACATACAACGTCTGTACGGTCATTTCCGGTGGCTAGCCGAAAGAGAGGAAACTCCCTCGGCGTTTCCCCCTAATCTAGGATAGCCTGTTGAATGTTTGAAGTTGGCTGTGTGTGGTCCATGGCCGACTTACATAGTTTAAGGTTTAGGTAGTTTAGGTAGGTTGTAGGTAATATTTTAATATAAAAAAAAAAAAAAAAAAAAATATAAATTCACGGCACTTGGATGCAAAAATACAAAAAAAAATTAAAAAAAAAAAAAAAAAAACAGCACTCGATAAAAAAAAAACAAAAAAAAAAAAAATTTAATTTACGTATAAAAATACGTAAGATAGAATAAGATAGGCTAATTTAGAATAAGGTAGTTTTAAGATTTATTTTAAGGTAGATTTGTAAGTTTTATTAGAAGATTCAAAAATAAGTTCATATACTAAGTTTTTTCCATTTATTTAAAATTTTCCTTAGTATCAATAGAAATTGTCTGGATATAACTCAGTGTCATTATTCTTTCCCCACCGTGACCTCGCCATTTACGTCCGTAGTGATATTGCTTACCAAATTCAACCACAATATGGCCGCTGTTCCAACCCGGAATTTAATTTCAAATGGCTAAACCGTCTGTAAGCAAATAATTCACTACTGCTTTACTTACAGAAGCCCTAGTGCGAACAACAACTCAACTTTTGACAATTTGATGCGCTCGAAATGTCTCCTTGTACCCACATACTGAAATCGTCATTGCGGGCGATTTCTATATACAATTCGGATTGGCTTCAACACTTTGGCCAGACAACACCAGAAGGAAGGTATGTTGAACTTTTAGCTGAGGTAAACAATTTGAGTCAGCTTGTAAATGAGCCTACTATTTCGCCAACACTTTATACTTGTTTCTTACTTCGCACCCTGATAAATGCACTATTGATGTTTCAGCGCTTCTAGGTCGGTCTGACCATAACATCGTATCAGCTAAAGTTTTGTACTCCGACCACTCAGTTAGAGAAAAAACTCAGAAAAGAAAAGTAAGGCAATACACCCTTAATAGCTTCTTTAAGAGTTTTAACTGGTCGCTTTGCTTCCTCGACAGCGACGTGGATGCTGCAGCTGATATGATCACTAACACTATCCTCTTAGGTATGCATGACTTTATTCCTAACAGAATAAAGAGCAAGGCTTAGGTTTAAGCCAAACTCGTTGTTTGACCAGAGCTGTAAAGAGGCTATCAGGTTGAAAGAAGTAAGTTTTCAGTCTTATAAAGCCAACAAATCTGAGGAAAGTCGAAACTTTGTTTAAACTTCAAACAAGCCAGAAAAGACTGCAATGCCCATATTCGATGTGTAAACTTCTTACATGACCAAAAATTGAGGCAAAAAATCCAACAATGTCCCAAAGGTAGTACAAATTTTTGGCCATTCGTCAAAAATATTAAAAATTCTGCCTCGTCTGCCTTCCCCACTCATGCTCATTTACAATGACATTCCAGCTGTCAGCCCTTAGGCAAAACCAATCTGCTTGCGGCTCACTTTGCAGCGAACACCACGCTGCCAGATAATGCTTTGTCTCCACCTGTATTTGAGGGCGTCAAATTTTCCATGGACAGGTCCACTTTCGCACTCGTACAGTTGCAGGAGTGCTCAAAGCTCTTAATATACACAAATCCGCTGGTCCAGATGCTATTCTCCCATAGTTTTGAAGAGGTGTTCTTCTATGCTGGCAAAACCTCTGGAATTTAATGCTTCCAAAACACAATGCTGTCTTCTGTCTCTCAAGCAAAACCAAAACCCTTCACCATTATCCATGAATGGTACTTGCATCATTGAAACCGAAGGCTGGCCATTCTCGGTATGTGTATTAATAACCATATTCGATGGAATGATCACATATTCGAGGTCGCCAAAAATGCTGCAAAATGTCTGGGAAATATTTCACTCCGTCTGAATTGGCCTCAATTTATAAGGCATTCATCCGCCCTAAGCTGGAATATAACGCCCATATCTGGTCTGGTGCACCCAAAATATTCTGCACATTCTAGATAGGGTGATAGAGATATTGTGAATTCCATACATTTACTTGAACATCGGAGAAATGCCCCATGTCTCTCCCTGTTTTATCGTTTTTTTTTTATAAAAAATGCTCCAGTCAGTTGCATTCCTCTCCTCCAAAATTTCACCCGCAATATGCGTCATGCTTCGAATGCACATAAAAAAAAACCTGGTTTGTGGACTCAAGACTCTCAGATACTATTCCCTATATGTCAATGATAAAGGTAAACCTAGATCGTGTATATTGGTAAAAACTACCATAAATGTAATTTTACTTCCTGATTACAATGATCGGGATAAAACCGTAGCGTTGCTAGAAACATGCAGGGGGTCCTACTATCCAGCATCGACTTATCTCGCCCATGATATCATAGACCTTATTCCTGGACCCAATATGGCAAGGCCGGTCAGAGACGCTGAAAAAAAAAAACTAAATTCATAGTTAGCTGCGATGCTAACGCTCACCACTCCGCTTGCGGTAGCTCTGACATTAATGAAAGGGGTGAGTTGCTTTTTGACTATATTCTAAAAGCTAGCCTCATTTTGTGTAACACCGGTGACGAACCTACATACATCTATAACTAGAAACCGACAGGGGGTTCTAGGTATAACCCTTGTCTCAGACAATATTAACCAAATGATCAAGAAATGGAAGGCATCTGGTGAACACTCTTTTCTGACCACCGATACCTTCAATTTAGTCTTGCCGACGATCCTCCAGGCCCATTGGTTTACAAGAATATCCGTAAAACTAACTGGCTCAAATATAGGGAAACTTTAAAGAAATTGGTTACCCCTGATACTCTAAAGCCCCGGGCAATCCACAAGAGCTTGATTGTATGGTCAAGGACCTTACCTTAGCACTCAATAAAGCGTTGTCTTCCTCTTGTGCTTTGGTTAAGGTTAGGGGCAAGAAAAATCCACACTGGTGAATCTCTGATCTAGGAATACTTGCAGGGAACTTTTCAACAAAGGCAAAAGCATAAGAGATGCATCTGACTGGGACTCTTTTAAAGAATCCCTAAAAATATAGAAAAAAGAATTGAGGAAAGACAAACGCAATTTTTGGAAACTCTTTTGTGGCAAAATAGAAGAATATTTTGCGACATGAAAAAATCCTCTCGAAAAATTCTTTAATGCCGAGCTGTTTATTAAAAGCAGATGGGTCTTGGACAACTTCTAGTGTAGATACGTTAAATTTAGTATTTGATATACACTTCCCAAGTAATTCCCGAACTGCCAACAATATTGACCCTAACAAGTCAAATACTCAAAAAACAAACTTTTCAAGTTCGATTGCGCAGGACAAACTCCTTTGGGCGCTACATATCTTCAAACCATATAAATCCGCTAGACCAGATGGCATGACACCTGCTGAACTACAAGTGTCATCTGACATTATCCTGCCAGTTCTAAAAAAATATTTGTCAGAGCTGTCAAAATCTGGTCTATATTCCGCATATATGTGGTTTTCATACCCAAAGTTGGAAAATATTAACATGCTAGCCCAAAAGACCTCAGACCTATTAGTCTATCATTATTCCTTCTAAAAACACTAGAACGACTGATATTGATACCCATTTATTTGACAGTATTGACATACAACTACTGTCCGCGGCTCAACATGCATACTATAAGGGAAAATCAGTAGAAACAGCAATGCATTCGTTAGTCAATAAGATCGAATATTCCATGTATCATATGGAGTATACTATGACAGCTTTTCTAGATATTGAAGGCGCTTTTAACAACGTCAACTCATCGGCGATAACGAATAGATGGCTCAGTTGACGAGCTGATTAATTTACTGCTTAATAGTCGGATTATCAACACAAAGCTGGGTGGGACATCTCTTAGAAGATATGTCAGGAGGGGTTCGTCCTGTCCCCACTTCTTTGGAATCTGGCCGTCAATGAACTATTGATAATACTGGAGGCTGAGGGTTGTGATGTTATTGATTATGCGGACGACGTTGCTATAGAAGTTCCTGGCAAAAACCTGATTAATAAGCTATCTAGATGGTCAGCTCGGTGTGGTCTAGGAGTATAAAATCCTATCAAGGAAATATAAAATCCCACCTACTAACCCTCCATCCTTTAATGGAACAAGTTAAATTTCGTCTATCGATGCAAAATATTTACGTCTTATTTTGGATAGGAAACTAAGCTGGAAACCTAATATATAAGAAAGAGTTAAGAAGGCCACTGTCGTATTCTTCTCTTGCAAAAAAGTCATTGAGAACAAATGGGGCTTACAACCCAGATTAACTCACTGGCTCTATATCTCGGTCATCAGAGCGATCCTTATGTATGTGGTAGTTGTCTGGTAGATTGCCTTAAATAAGGCAATAAACCAGAAGTTATTAAGCAAAGTCCAACGTTCATCTTGTCTGTACATTAGCGGAGCATTGCGAACGACACCTTCCGCAGCTATGGACACTCTTTTTCATTTAACACCCCTTAACATTTATGGCAGGCAAATGGCAGCTAACTCAGTTATTCGCCTTAAAGCTCCTTCACAGTTGTCCTAAAAAATATATGGCCACGACTCCATCTTAAACAAATTTAGTTAAGACTGGGTTCAGGATTTATTTAAATAATTAAGGGAAAACACTACTAACAAAAACCCTTATATGATTCTTAATACTAAACAACACTTAAAACTAAATAACAAAGTGATCACGGAGATAAATATATAATGTGCAACGAGCTCATCCTTTATTGCTGCAAATATGTGTATTATTATGAAACAAACATTTGGTTATTTTTATTTATTTAGTAGTGAAATAGATAATATATTTGCAAATAAATAAATAAGTAAATAAATAGTAAATAAATAAATAAGAAAATAAATAATTGAATTAATAAATAAATAATTTAATAGTGAATAAATAAATAGGTAAATAAACAATCAAATAAATAAATAATTAAATAAATAAATAAGTAAAAAAAAAACAAATAAATAAATAATAAAGAATTAAATAAATAAATAATTAAATAAACAAACAAGTAAATAAATAAATAAATAAATAAATAGGTAAATAAACAAACAAACACGTTAATAAATAAGTGTATATACATATAACTATAATACTAACATATACCTATACGAACAAATTAAAATGCATAAGAAAATTGTCTCCAAAGAAAAAATGTCCTGGAAAAGGACGAAATGCGCAATTGCACACTGTTCTATAACCAAAAATTAATTGCCTGATAGAAAATTATTTAAATTTCCTAAAAAAGGTTAAATACGATTAATGGGTAGCAGAGATAAATACGATGAATGGCTAGTATTTAGCAGAGGAGTCTCGGGAACACATAAAAAGCCTTAAAACGTCCATATATCCAGCAAACTTTTTAAGAATGAATTTATTGGAAAAAATATTTAAAAAAAAATGATTACCCTTCTCTCTTGTTAAAACGAAGTTTTGATGATGACGAGTTCATTTGTTTTGATCCAACGAGAGCTAAGGTTGCATTTTTTTTTTTTTGCCGAGAGGGTGAAAATCTTCCAAAGACACCATAAGGCCCGACCGCACGTGCTTATGGTAGTGTGAGATTTTTACTCACTAAAAACACCACCCTTCAAGATTAATACTACAACTAAGCCGATGCTTATCCAGCAGTTTTATTTTCGCTTACGAGACTCGTGATTTTTGAAAAAAAAAAAAATTTCGTATGTAATTTAAAAAGAATGTAGCGCTTTAGACAGGTTAAATTCCAATGAAAGTTGCTGCTGTTTTCACGACCGGCATGTACTATGACGCGAGGTCAAAAAGTTTTGTCCTTTGCAGACGACGAATTGAATTGTTCGCGTCAAGTAGTTGAATGACGGTACTGTTACAATGACCGTGAAGACGATCTTTGTGTTTATAAGCAAAATTTGTTATCTCTTCGGCGACGCTGGGAATTCCCAGGTCCCAATGAATATATTCGTTACGTACGAACCATGGTGCGCTAACGATTGTTCTAAGAACTTTATTTTCAAAAGTTTGTAGGATGTTTCTATTGCTTTTCCTGATACAACCCCATAGTTGTAGACCATACGTCCACACTGGCTTTAGCACTTGCTTATAGATATGCAGTTTGTTATGTAGGCTCAACTTCGAATGTTTTCCGAGTAGGCAGTACATTTGTCGGTATTTGTTTCGAGCTCGTTGCGTTTCTTTTTTATGTGCGATTTCCATTTAAGCTTAACATCTAGAATCATTCCTAAATATTTTGCTTCGTTCGCGTATGGTATTTGAGCCGATTTTAAATATACGGTTAATCTGTCCACTTTTTTGTAGGTAAAGTTGACGTGAGTAGATTTGCTTTCATTCAGCACAATACGCCAAGAATTCGTCCAACCGTGGACTTTGTTAACAGCATGTTGCAGCTTTTCAGTTGATGCTTCAATTGTACCGCCGGTTGTCAATATCGCCGTATCGTCCGCAAACGTGGCGACGACGCAGTTTCTTTCCTGCGGGATATCACGCGTGTAGAGTACATACAGAAGCGGCCGAGGACACTACCTTGTGGGTCTCCGGCCGCAATCTCCTTGAACTCAGAGTAATAATTTCCGTGCTTAACACGAAAAGATTTCGGTGAGGTACGATCGTAAAATTAGAAAGAGTTGCCATGGCAGTAGTCGTTGCAGTTTACACTTCAAACTTTCGTGCCAAGACGTCAAGAAATACACCACAACAAATTTTTTTTTCTTCGAGAGTTTTCTCAATCACGTCAGTTATTTTGTGGACTTGGTCGATTGTTGAATGCTTGACTCTGAATCCAAATTGATGGTCAGAAATGAAACGTCTTTCGTTGATTACGGGTTGTCGTCGTTTTGAAAGTAGTTTTTCGAATATTTTAGAGATAACCGACAATAGGGAAATAGGCCGATATGATTTCTTCTCATTCAAAAGTTTGCCTGGTTTCGGGACCATTATAATCTTTTTACTTTAAAGCTGTCAGATGTCGTGACTGGGTCAGGCGTTATCAAAGGGCCGTCGAATGGCTTAAACGTATCTTCTAAGTGCAAAGCAAAAAGTTCCGCATTTTCTTTGTCGCTCTTGGCCCAAGTTCTACCGTTTTTCAGAATTGGTGGCGCTTGCATTTGAGGTTTCCGGATGCCTTTTAACGCTTTCCAAAGTGAATAATTTGTTTCTCTTCCAGTGGAGAGATTTTCAAGGTAGGTATTGCGACATACACTAACAACTTCACAATAGTTAAATCACTTTATTATTACACCAATTATTCTCTTATTCACATTTTTCACTTTACTTTTCTTTTAACTAATTTCCAACACTGTTTATTTCACTTCTCTTCACTTCTTTCCGCACTTCACAAAAGTCACTATAAACTTTTCAAAACAATTGATTTTCCTCTGCTGATCGTCGGTATATTTATAGCAGAGCCCAGGACTTCTAGAATATTTCCGAACACAATCGTGGAATAGTCTCCTCGAACGTTTCCAACCACATTTTTGGAACAACTGGTATGCATGGTGACAGCTGGAGTGTCTGTATTCCCAAACCATGGCTGAGTTGACAAGCTATGTTCATCGGTGAGTAGTACTTTACCTGGATGTTACAATATCACTAAATACCCCATATAGCACTAAATACCCCTACACACCCTTAAATATCACAAAATACCACCAAATACCCCATATAGCATTAAATATGACTACATCTCCTAAAACATCTCAAAATAATACCAACCACCCCATATAACCCTTGTTAGGAATCGCATCACACCTTCCAACTGTTTCACTAATCCCTAACCTAGGTTGACATAAGCATTGTGGATGACGTCATGCTACCAATACCCAGTCCAAGAACTCTATTGAATCAGGTCCTTTTTCTTCAACACTCAAAGCGACACATTCTGATGACAAGAACAAGAATCAGCCACCGGGATCTGACTTTGAGATCACCATCTATCATCACTCTGGTTGAATGTTAAACATCAGGTCAGTTTATTGCGAAGAGAAAAAAATGGATTTGGATAACACGATAATCACCGACGTTCCTGATGAGGATTATGAAGCAGAAGAGGAAACATTCGTAGAGTCTGAAGAAAACTGTGAATTTGCTGAAGAAACCGAAACGCATGATGAGGATTATGAAGCAGAACAGGAAACATTCGTAGAGTCTGAAGAAAACTGTGAATTCGCTGAAGAAACCGAAACGCATTTGCATGCCCCAACCGAAGAAATGAGTGACCTTGAATACGAGTCTGAAGAAAACTGTGAATTCGCTGAAGAAACCGAATCGCATTTGCATACCCCGACCGAAGAAATGAGTGACCTTGAATATGATGCACTGAAACACGTAACCGGTTACTTAATATATCGTTTGAAATCCAAAATCCCGAATATATTGCAAAAATATTCGCAAAGTCAACCAGCAAGTTAATTTTCTTGAACCAATCAGCTGTCTGAAAGCGGGCTTCACAAACCGAATGATGAGTTTCTTCAAAGTTTGAAACACATAGAAAAAGTGTCCAATGGAATGAATGACACAACACTTAAAACTGGCCAAAATTTCATTCAAAAGTTAATGACGAAGTCGGAAAGTAGTACTTTAGAGCACGAGATAAAAAAAAACTGTTCTTTCGGTGTAAAATGTTTTTTTTTTTTTAAATTAAAATATTGAATGCTGAATCGCATTTAAATGTTGATTCAAAAAAAGAAAACTTAATAAAACAGTCACTTAAAAACACAGCAGTTTTAACTTTCCCTTATGTGGAATTACATTCAAAAGAAATATTTAACAGCACATACTCGTAGGTATGTATATAAGACAAAAATGTGTTTTGCATTTTTGTTTTGAGTGCTCAACTAATAAATCTATCAAATATTAAACGCTAAAGTAGAGCAAGTATAATTTTGAAATATTTTTATCAGAAAAGTGACGTAGATGCGCAGAACGAACAATAAATTCAAGTCGGAGTGTAATACCATGTATTCTATATATATTGCCTCAAACATTGGTGACCCCAACGTAATCAAGTACATTACTTGAGTCACAACTACAATATTTGCTGCCCCCCACTAGAGGTAAGGAGCAAGTATTGAATACTCTCACATAGTTAAAATAGCGTTACCAGTGCTAAAACACTGGTGTCACTTAAATTGCGCACAGCGTTACCAGGGAATACACTGGTAAAGAACACTTAATTTAAAACGTGTAACTAGGGCTATAACACTGGTTCTAAAAGCATCGAGATGGCTCTAGAGGAGCTAACATCGAATTAAGAGTTGAAGGGAGGGGAATCATCGGAAGGTTGGACCCTCAAGTTGGACTTCCGACAATCTGCAGAAAAGGATGCTGCAGTTAGGGATACTGTGGGAGAACTTATAGAAGGTCGACTAGGAGATTTGAGGCAATTATAGCATGGTATTGGACCACCATTACTTTGCGAAGGATTACTACAGCTGCATTAGCAAGCTGGTTAAAGAGTCAGATCGAAGTATTAAAGAACCCAACGTATCAACCATATATGGACAGGGAAGCACCAGGCAAATCACAAGGGCAGGAAAAGCAACTGGTGGATTGGGGTGATAATGGTGCTGCAGCCTCAGTACAAGAGCCAAATCAGTTTGGCTTGAATACAAAACAAGATTCAAGTTTGCTGGAATTGGAGAACCGAGATTTGAGGGCTAATACAAAAGCAACTAACAGTAATTAATGTGATAAAGAAGACATTAACACAACTGATAGGGGATAAGGAACGGCTTACAGCAGAGTTCTACACCATAAAAATCAAAGCCATTAAACAGTACTGGTCAGTTGTAGAAACGCAGCACAATTAAATTTGAGATTTGCTCGAGGATCCAAATACCTCCATCTACGATGTGGATAGGTATTTTCTTATAGAAGAAGAAGTTCAAAATGCAATCATCAAATTGCATGAACAATCAAAGTCTGCCTCAGAACTCTCAATGACTGCTCATCAGAATCTTCATGTGCTTACAAATCGAATCTCAAAATTACCAAAAATAGTGCATAACCAGCCGATTCCTCAATACCAGAAAATATGGTACCGCAAAACAACCCTCAGGCGAAGCCGAGAAACTTATTCGGCACTTTACAACAGCTGAGGCTAATTATAGAGTGGCGTGGAAGGTAATTACAGATCGCTACGAGAACATCCGTCCATTGGTTACAGGGCTCCTCAACAAGTGTTAATGATGCAACCAGCAATTCAAAATGAAAGCGCACCCATGATCCAGGCCCTACAAGATAAGACGCAAGAATGTCAGTTTGGAGCACGATGACGTTGTGGAAACTGCCTGTAAGCAATCACGACAAAAGCAAGACCAAACGCGAACAGATTCCTTTTCACACTGACTTTATTCTTCTCTCTAATACATATTATAACATCGTCTAAAAGTATGCAACAATAATGTAGAATAATAACTACGCTCCTCCAGCCCATTCCAAACTGTACTTCCGTTCGAGGTTCGTGTCTGCAATAGCTGACAACGCCACGGATAAAGAGAGAATTATAACTGGAAGAAATGATTGTCATCTTGGAATTATTACATCAGAATTTTCTGTTCCAGTGGTCGATGAATTTGCTAGAAGTTTCTGGCTATCAGAAACTTCTGCTATATAAGGACAGATGGCGATCGAAAGGGGGCAGTTGTTTTAAAACCGTGGTGAAGAGATTAGAAAAGTGAAAATGGGCGAAGTTGTAATTGTGTGATAAATTGAAAGTTGAGAGTTAACAAGAAGAAGTAATTAGTTTGGATTTGTGAATTAAGTAATTGAAAGGAGATAAAGTGATTTGAGAGAAAGAGACCTTGTAAGAAAAGAATTTGCGAAGAACAGTATAGTGTGAACTTGAATTGTTTTATAGACTAGAAAATAAAGAAATAAATTTCACAGAATATCGTTTTATCTACTCGAGCCGTAGCTCGCATATTACATTGGTGTCAGAAGTGGGATAAAACTTATTCTGTGAATAACTATTTCCGTGGTGTGAAATTGCACAAGGAAAAAAAAAAAACCATTTCTGTGTTGAGTTAATTATTTGCGCAAAATGGGTCGCAAATTGGGAAAACTAACTATAATTCAACTAAAGGCAGAACTCACTAAGCGGAATCTCGACACAACTGGGGGAAAAGATGCCCTACTGATTCGTCTGGAAGAAGCAGTAACGCAGGAAGGTGAAAATCCGCATGACATAGAGTTTGACGTGGAAGAGGAACCAGCAAGTACAGTAGCCGACCCGGGTATAACAAGTCTGCTCCTGCAACTTAAGTTAGTCATGGACGAACAAACGAAAGCAATAGAAGATCAAAGGAATTCTCTGGAACTTAAGCTGGACGAACAAAAGAAAGCGATGGACGAACAAAAGAAAGCAATGGGCGACCAAAGGAATTCTCTAGAACTTAAGATGGACGAACAAAAGAATTCTCTAGATGCTCTGGAAAGTAAACTTGATGAGCAAAACAAGAAATTGGAATCCAAATTCGAAGTGATCGAAGAGAAAATCGAGAAGGTCGAGACGCAACTCGAAAAAGTCGAAACTAGATTCGATGAAAATTTTGAGAAACATGAAACGAAGTTCGGGAAGCTAGAGACTCAGTTTGAAAAAGTGGATACGCAATTCGAGACAGTAGGAAAACAAGTCGAAAATTTTGCTAAGGAGCTCAGCAACGTGAAGAGACAGAAAGCACGGGAATATACCACTGACGGTCTGAGAAGAAAGGAGATGCAGCCTCCTAACTTCGATAGTCAAACATCATGGCCAATTTATAAGAGGCAATTCGAAGCGGCCGCAATGACCAATAGCTGGGACGATGAAGAGAAGTCTATTGCACTCACGCTTGCACTGAGGGGTCCAGCTGCGGAGCTATTGCAGACCATCCCGGAAGATAAACAGCAGAACTACGACTCTCTGGTTCAGGCTATCGAGATGCGGTTTGGGGATGAACACATGCAGCAGGTGTACAGGGTTCAGCTGCGTAGTCGAGTCCAGAAAAGGGCAGAAACGCTCCAACAGTTGCAAGCGGATATAGAGCGACTAGCCCATCTTTCATACCCTAAAGCCGGTGAGGAGCTTATCAACGAAATGGCATGGAAGCTTCTATTCAGGCCATAGAGGACAGACAACTGCAAATGGCTGTAAGGATGGCTGAAAAGCGAACACTCCCCGAGGCATTGGCATTCGCTTTGTCAATGAAGGCTGCGGACCAAGCAGACCAGGGTATACACCGTGTCAGGGAAATATCCGTCGTGGAATGCTCATGCCAGAGAACAGCCGTCATGGATGAAGACAGAGCTCGCGGAAGTCAAATCCGTTGCTGGAATTGCAACCAAACCGGACACCTACAACGGCAGTGCAGAAGTGCACCTAGACGAGGAAATTGTCCACATTATGGAAGTAGGAGAAGCAGAGAGGAAGCATCTGGCTGTCAGTCATACTTACCAAAATCAGCAGTCGGGAAATGCGTAAGGACCAACTTCGCGGGGCAGAAGTTGGTTACTGGAATCGAGGCCCCCAGGACCACCATTCAAGTTTCGCAAACCAAACGGGGTAACAAGAGCCTGACATTGGGGGCACTAATCCACAAGAAGAAGTGCGTAGCCATCATCGACACAGGCGAAACTGACTCCATTGTAAGAAGAGATAACGTCAGAAGCGCCTGGCTGCAACAGGGGAAATGGCGAAAGTGTTTGGAGAAGTTCGTCTTACGATTACTCTGGCGGGACTGACGTTCTCCCATGCGTTTCTGGTGGCAGATATATGCGACGAGTGCATCATCGGAATAGACTTCATGAAAGCAAATGAAGTAATCTTGGACATCGGAATGCAAGTACTGAGGTATCGAAATGTGGAGATTCCGATGGTGTACGGAAACGAGAATGCCGTAACTCTCAGGACAATCATCAGCAAAGACGAAGTTTTGCCGCCGTCTTCAGAGACAATCATTTGGACTAAGCTGGAAGGTGAGCTTGGGAGCCACCGATTCTATATAGTAGAACCAGACCCAGAGAAGAATTCTCAAGACTACATCGTGGGAAAGACGTTAGTCGAACCAAAGAACACCATGGTTCCAGTAAGAGTTTTGAACACAAGACCACACACTGTCAAACTAAGGCGAGGGGAAGTGACTGGAAAATGCACGCCGATTACCGCCGTCGCAACAATATCTGAACATGATGCTCCAAAACCTCTCCCATCACCTTGGACAGCGAAAACGAGAGAGACGATTCTCCAGTCCAGTGAGCTGAATCAGGAGCAGCGAACTATGGCAGAGAATCTTATCAGTGAGTACGCTGATGTATTTGCCTCACAGGACGGAGAATACGGCCGAACACAAATGGTACAACATCGAATAGACACTGGCGATACTAGACCAATTCGTCAGCCTGCTAGGCGCCTTCCATTGGCAAAGCAGACAGAAGTTGCAGAGATGGTGTCGGCAATGGAGAAAGAAGGTCTGATTGAAAGTTCCAAAAGTCCGTGGGCATCACCGGTTGTACTGGTTAAGAAGAAAGACGGCAGCACGCGGTTCTGCGTGGACTATCGGCAGCTCAATTACGTCACCAAGAAAGATAGCTATCCTCTGCCACGGATTGACGACACGCTAGACACACTATCAGGAGCCCGATGGTTTTCCACTCTCGACTTGAAGAGTGGCTACTGGCAGGTACAGATCCATCCAGAAGACCGGGAGAAAACCGCCTTCACCGCAGGAAATGGGCTATGGCAATTCACGGTAATGCCATTCGGGCTGTGCAATGCTCCGGCGACTTTCGAGCGATTGATGGAATGTGTCCTGCAAGGGTTAACATGGAAAACCTGTTTGGTATACTTGGATGATGTCATCGTCGTAGGAAAAACGTTTGCGCAACACCGAGACAATCTAAGGGATGTGTTTCAAAGGCTTCGAAGTGCCCACCTGAAGCTCAACCCCAAGAAGTGCGCCCTGTTTAGAGCGGAAGTCAAGTACCTGGGACACATAATTTCAGCGAAAGGAGTGAGAACCGATCCAGAGAAGGTCGAAGCGGTGAAAAACTGGCCAGTCCCTAAAGACAAACGCCAACTAAGGAGCTTCCTGGGCCTAGCCACCTACTACAGACGGTTCGTGAAGGATTTTGCCGGGATCGCAAAGAGCCTGCACCAGTTGACGGAAAAGGGAAAACAATTCAAATGGTCAATTGAGTGCGAGAAGAGCTTCAAGGCACTTAAACAACGGCTATGCGATGCCCCGATACTAGCTTACCCCACTCCCGGGGAAACATTCATTGTGGATACAGATGCTAGTAATGTCGGGGTAGGAGCCGTACTCTCCCAGGTGCATGAGGGCCAAGAGAAGGTGGTTGCGTACTTCAGCAAAGTGCTCTCTAAGCCAGAAAGGAACTACTGTGTGACAAGGAGGGAACTTCTAGCTTTGATCTTGGCTACGAAGCATTTTCACAAATACCTCTATGGGAGGAAGTTCGTTCTTCGCACAGACCATGCAGCCTTAAAATGGCTATTACAGTTCAAGAGTCCTGAGGGTCAGGTCGCAAGATGGATCGAAAGGCTGCAAATCCGCGACTACGAAATACAGCATCGTAAAGGAAAACTCCACTTTAATGCGGATGCACTGTCCCGGAGACCATGCAGAACGGATTGTAAACATTGTGCGCGTCAGGAAGAACGGGAGCTGGTTTCCATCCAAAAAATGAGAGCCGAACCTATCGCCGGCTGGAGCGTAGATGAGATCCGGAACGCTCAGAAGGAAGACCCGGATATCGAACCGATTCTGGCCTGGAAGGAGAACATGGAGAAACCGGATCATCAGAACATCGCTCACAGAAGCCCGACCTTAAAGGCGTATTTTGCGCAGTGGGACTCCTTCCATGTCCAAGAAGGTGTCCTGAGAAGAAAATGGGAATCCTCCGACGGAAAGTCGTTTGTAATGTAGCTTGTCGTACCGCGCACGAGGGTCAAGGAGGTGTTACAGGAAATGCATGGCGGGGCGTCCGGAGGCCACTTGGGAGCGAATAAGACGCTAGAAAAGGTACGAGAACGTTTTTATTGCTTAAAAGCGAAGATATCGAAGACTGGTGCAGAAAATGCGGCGTGTGTGCAGCTAGCAAGGGTCCGAGAATCAAAACTCGAGGTAAGATGCACCAATACAACGTGGGAGCACCTTTCGAACGAATCGCCATTGACATCGCAGGGCCCTTTCCGGAAACCGACAATGGTAATCGGTATATACCCGTAGTAATGGACTACTTCAGTAAGTGGCCGGAAGCGTTTCCGATCCCTAACCAGGAAGCCAGAACCGTGGCGGAGCAGATCGTCTACAATTGGGTTAGCAGATTCGGTGTGCCCTTGGAATTGCATTCTGACCAAGGGCGGAACTTCGAGTCAAGAATCTTCCAAGAGATGTGTCAACTACTCGGAATCAAAACGACAAGGACAACCCCGCTTCATCCACAGTCGGACGGTATGGTGGAGCGTTTCAATAGGACTTTGGACGAACATTTCTCGAAGGTCGTAGGTGACTACCAACGGGATTGGGACCGGCAGATTCCCTTGTTTTTGATGGCCTATAGAAGTGTCGTGCATAGCACTACTCGACATACGCCGTTCGAAATCTTATTTGGTGGAATAGCTCGTTTACCCAGTGAGGTAAAATTTGGATCTCCTACCAATGAGCCCAGAAATGAAGAAGAGTACGTGGCGGACCTTAGGGAAAGGCTTAGGGACATACACCAAAGGACCAGAAGCCAGATTAAGATGACGAGCGACCGCATGAAGACCAGGTATGATGCCAAGGCAACAACGTCATGATTCCAGGAAGGAGATCTGGTGTGGCTGTATAATCCCCATCGCCAAAAGGGGAAATCACCTAAATTGCAGTGGAACTGGGAAGGTCCCTACAGATTAGTAACCCGCATCAACGATGTTGTCTACCGCATCCAGCGAGGACCAAGGGCCAAAATGAAAGTGGTTCATGTGGACCGACTGAGTCGATACAATGGCCGAAATGAGGATGCACTTGTTCGGGGCGAACACGTCTAAGAGGGGGCCAGTGTAGCATAATAATAACTACGCTCCCTAAAAGTATGATGCAACAAATTCCGAAGTGTCTTTTCATTCTGGCAGAATTTTGGTTCGAAGTGTCCTTTCATTAGCGGTTCGTGTCTGCGGTTTCCACAGTTCATGTCTACGAAAGAGACGGGTAATATCACGGAGGAGAGAGAATTATAACTGCAAGAATGATTGTCATCTTGGAATTTCTCCTGTTCCAGTGGTCGAAGAATTTGCTAGAAGTTTCTGGCTATCAGAAACTTCTGCTTTATAAGGACAGATGGCGATCAAAAAGGGAGCAGTAGTTGGTTTAGAACCGTGGCGAAGAGATTGAAAAAGTGATAATGGGCGAAGTTGTAATTTTGTGATAAATTGAAAGTTGAGAGTTAACAAGAAGAATTAATTGTTTGGATTTGTGAATTAAGTAATTGAAAGGAGATAAACTGATTTGAGAGGAAAGAGACCTTGTAAGAAAAGAATTGCGAAGAATAGTATAGTGTGAACTTGAATTGTTCTATAGACTAGAAAATAAAGAAATAATTTCACAGAATATTGTTTTATCTACACGAGCCGTAGCTCGCATATTACAATACCTTAAACCATTCCTTGTTGTGTAACGGTCGACGAAATTCTATACTGCCGAAAGAAAGGAAAAAAGGGTAAACATCTCAATCGAAAGGTTAAAAGCTGCTTATACGTTGGACGATACGGATGACAAGCTTCAGCCTAATATCCCTTCAGAGGTTAACAACGCCCCTACGTACGTAACTAGGTCTGGAAGGTGAGTAACGTTTAGGAATACTATGATAGTAGTTGATCCTAACTACTGGAGGGGGTGTAATGTGGAGTTGCAGTAGCACCCTGTGCGTACAATTCAATGTCGTAAACGTCATAAAATGAATTCTTGATATATGTCAAATATATTGTAACATCATCTAAAACTATGCAACAATAATGTAGAATAATAACTACGCTCCTCCAGCCCATTCCAAACTGTACTTTCATTCGAGGTTCGTGTCTGCAATAGCTGACAACGCCACGGATAAAGAGAGAATTATAACTGGAAGAAATGATTGTCATCTTGGAATTATTACGTCAGAATTTTCTGTTCCAGTGGTCGAAGAATTTGCTAGAAGTTTCTGGCTATCAGAAACTTCTGCTATATAAGAACAGATGGCGATCGAAAGGGGGCAGTTGTTTTAAAAACGTGGCGAAGAGATTAGAAAAGTGATAATGGGCGAAGTTGTAATTTTGTGATAAATTGAAAGTTGAGAGTTAACAAGAAGAAGTAATTAGATTGGATTTGTGAATTAAGTAATTGAAAGGAGATAAAGGGATTTGAGAGGAAAGAGACCTTGTAAGAAAAAAATTTGCGAAGAATAGTATAGCGTGAACTGGAATTGTTTTATAGGCTAGAAAATAAAGAAATAAATTTCACAGAATATCGTTTTATCTACTCGAGCCGTAGCTCGCATATTACAATATTGTAATACGCGATGCATTTCCGCCATGCATGCATGCATATGCATTTCCCGTAATACCTCCTTGATCCTCGTCCGCGGCACGACAAGCTGCATTACAAACGACTTTCCGTCGGAGGATTCCCATTTTCTTCTCAGGACACCTTCTTGGACATGGAAGGAGTCCCACTGCGCAAAATACGCCTTTAAGGTCGGGCTTCTGTGAGCGATGTTCTGATGATCCGGTTTCTCCATGTTCTCCTTCCAGGCCAGAATCGGTTCGATATCCGGGTCTTCCTTCTGAGCGTTCCGGATCTCATCTACGCTCCAGCCGGCGATAGGTTCGGCTCTCATTTTTTGGATGGAAACCAGCTCCCGTTCTTCCTGACGCGCACAATGTTTACAATCCGTTCTGCATGGTCTCCGGGACAGTGCATCCGCATTAAAGTGGAGTTTTCCTTTACGATGCTGTATTTCGTAGTCGCGGATTTGCAGCCTTTCGATCCATCTTGCGACCTGACCCTCAGGACTCTTGAACTGTAATAGCCATTTTAAGGCTGCATGGTCTGTGCGAAGAACGAACTTCCTCCCATAGAGGTATTTGTGAAAATGCTTCGTAGCCAAGATCAAAGCTAGAAGTTCCCTCCTTGTCACACAGTAGTTCCTTTCTGGCTTAGAGAGCACTTTGCTGAAGTACGCAACCACCTTCTCCTGGCCCTCATGCACCTGGGAGAGTACGGCTCCTACCCCGACATTACTAGCATCTGTATCCACAATGAATGTTTCCCCGGGAGTGGGGTAAGCTAGTATCGGGGCATCGCATAGCCGTTGTTTAAGTGCCTTGAAGCTCTTCTCGCACTCAATTGACCATTTGAATTGTTTTCCCTTTTCCGTCAACTGGTGCAGGCTCTTTGCGATCCCGGCAAAATCCTTCACGAACCGTCTGTAGTAGGTGGCTAGGCCCAGGAAGCTCCTTAGTTGGTGTTTGTCTTTGGGGACTGGCCAGTTTTTCACCGCTTCGACCTTCTCTGGATCGGTTCTCACTCCTTTCGCTGAAATTATGTGTCCCAGGTACTTGACTTCCGCTCTAAACAGGGCGCACTTCTTGGGGTTGAGCTTCAGGTGGGCACTTCGAAGCCTTTGAAACACATCCCTTAGATTGTCTCGGTGTTGCGCAAACGTTTTTCCTACGACGATGACATCATCCAAGTATACCAAACAGGTTTTCCATGTTAACCCTTGCAGGACACATTCCATCAATCGCTCGAAAGTCGCCGGAGCATTGCACAGCCCGAATGGCATTACCGTGAATTGCCATAGCCCATTTCCTGCGGTGAAGGCGGTTTTCTCCCGGTCTTCTGGATGGATCTGTACCTGCCAGTAGCCACTCTTCAAGTCGAGAGTGGAAAACCATCGGGCTCCTGATAGTGTGTCTAGCGTGTCGTCAATCCGTGGCAGAGGATAGCTATCTTTCTTGGTGACGTAATTGAGCTGCCGATAGTCCACGCAGAACCGCGTGCTGCCATCTTTCTTCTTAACCAGTACAACCGGTGATGCCCACGGACTTTTGGAACTTTCAATCAGACCTTCTTTCTCCATTGCCGACACCATCTCTGCAACTTCTGTCTGCTTTGCCAATGGAAGGCGCCTAGCAGGCTGACGAATTGGTCTAGTATCGCCAGTGTCTATTCGATGTTGTACCATTTGTGTTCGGCCGTATTCTCCGTCCTGTGAGGCAAATACATCAGCGTACTCACTGATAAGATTCTCTGCCATAGTTCGCTGCTCCTGATTCAGCTCACTGGACTGGAGAATCGTCTCTCTCGTTTTCGCTGTCCAAGGTGATGGGAGAGGTTTTGGAGCATCATGTTCAGATATTGTTGCGACGGCGGTAATCGGCGTGCATTTTCCAGTCACTTCCCCTCGCCTTAGTTTGACAGTGTGTGGTCTTGTGTTCAAAACTCTTACTGGAACCATGGTGTTCTTTGGTTCGACTAACGTCTTTCCCACGATGTAGTCTTGAGAATTCTTCTCTGGGTCTGGTTCTACTATGTAGAATCGGTGGCTCCCAAGCTCACCTTCCAGCTTAGTCCAAATGATTGTCTCTGAAGACGGCGGCAAAACTTCGTCTTTGCTGATGATTGTCCTGAGAGTTACGGCATTCTCGTTTCCGTACACCATCGGAATCTCCACATTTCGATACCTCAGTACTTGCATTCCGATGTCCAAGATTACTTCATTTGCTTTCATGAAGTCTATTCCGATGATGCACTCGTCGCATATATCTGCCACCAGAAACGCATGGGAGAACGTCAGTCCCGCCAGAGTAATCGTAAGACGAACTTCTCCAAATACCTTCGCCATTTCCCCTGTTGCAGTCTTCAGGCAGTAGCTGTTGGTGTTGTGCTGCCAGGAGGCGGTGGCACCTGTGTCGATGGTGGCTACGCACTTCTTCTTGTTGATTAGTGCCTCCACTGTCAGGCTCTTGTTACCCCGTTTGGTTTGCGAAACTTGAATGGTGGTCCTGGGGGCCTCGATTCCAGTAACCAACTTCTGCCCCGCGAAGTTGGTCCTTACGCATTTCCCGACTGCTGGTTTTGGGAAGTCTGACTGACAGGATGGATGTTATCACCGCCAAATGCTTCCTCTCTGCTTCTCCTACTTCCGCAATGTGGACAATTTCCTCGTCTAGGTGCACTTCTGCACTGCCGTTGTAGGTGTCCGGTTTGGTTGCAATTCCAGCAACGGATTTGACTTCCGCGAGCTCTGTCTTCATCCATGACGGCTGTTCTCTGGCATGAGCATTCCACGACGGACATTTCCCTGACACGGTGTATTCCCTGGTATGCTTGGTCCGCAGCCTTCATTGACAAAGCGAATGCCAATGCCTCGGGGAGTGTTCGCTTTTCAGCCATCCTTACAGCCATTTGCAGTTGTCTGTCCTCTATGGCCTGAATAAAAGCTTCCACGCCATTTCGTTGATAAGCTCCTCACCGGCTTTAGGGTATGAAAGATGGGCTAGTTGCTCTATATCCGCGTGCAACTGTTGGAGCGTTTCCCCCCTTTTCTGGACTCGACTACGCAGCTGAACCCTGTACACCTGCTGCATGTGTTCATCCCCAAACCGCATCTCGATAGCCTGAACCAGAGAGTCGTAGTTCTGCTGTTTATCTTCCGGGATGGTCTGCAAGAGCTCCGCAGCTGGACCCCTCAGTGCAAGTGTGAGTGCAATGGACTTCTCTTCATCGTCCCAGCTATTGGTCATTGCGGCCGCTTCGAATTGCCTTTTATAAATTGGCCATGATGTTTGACCATCGAAGATAGGAGGCTGCATCTCCTTTCTTCTCAGACCGTCAGTGGAATATTCCCGTGCTTTCTGTCTCTTCACGTTGCTGAGCTCCTTAGCAAGATTTTCGACTTGCTTTCCTACTATCTCGAATTTCGTATCCACTTTTTCAAACTGAGTCTCTATCTTCCCGAACTGAGTTTCATGTTTCTCAAAATTTTCATCGAATCTAATTTCGACTTTTTCGAGTTGCGTCTCGACCTTCTCGATTTTCTCTTCGATCACTTTGAATTTGTTTTCCAAGTTCTTGTTTTGCTCATCAAGTTTACTTTCCAGAGCATCTAGAGAATTCTTTTGTTCGTCCATTGCTTTCTTTTGTTCGTCCATTGCTTTCTTTTGTTCGTCCATTGCTTTCTTTTGTTCATCCAGCTTAAGTTCTAGAGAATTCTTTTGTTCGTCCAGCTTAAGTTCTATAGAATTCCTTGGGTCTTCTATTGCTTTCTTTTGTTCGTCCATGACTAACTTAAGTTGCAGGGGAAAATTCCGCTATCTTCTGTGATCGAAAAATGCCCACTAAGCTTAAAGGAAGGCTCTACACCGCAGTTGTACGTCCGGCGCTCGCATACGGTTCACAATGCTGGACAATGTACAAAAAGTATGAGGGCAAATTAACGGCAGCTGAGATGAAGATGCTTCGCATGACAGCAGGAGTAACGAAGATTGATAGAATAAGAAGTTCAAAGATTCGAGTAAGCCTTCATGTAAAAGAACCCATCACAAGCAAGATAGAGCACGACCGGCTCAGTTGGTATTGTCATGTTCAAAGGAGAGATCCTTCGAACCCCGTCAAAAAGGCAATATCAATCAACGTTCCTACGCAATCGCGCAAAAAAGGCAGGCCAAAAAACAACTGGATCACACAAATGCAAAAACACCAGCATTCGATTGGCCTCAGTGAAGAAGTGATCCGAAACCGGGAAGTCTGCCGGTACTTCCTGAGATAAAACCGGCAAACCCCACAGGCGGACCAGTAGGGATGCAGTAAAGTGGGAGGGTTGTGATCCTTCTACTTCGGATCATAACTTCGCCATAAGAAGAAAAAGAAGAAGATTAAAGTGATTTGGGATAGGTTAGTGGGGATGTCGTCTATTTCGTTTATTGGCATATCTTGGAAATAGTAGAGGATGGGAACTCTGTTGTAAACATCGTTCGACGCCTGCAGGTAAACTTCGTCCGTTACTGCTTTGCAGTATGGCTTTATTTTGAGAATTCCGCTGCCTGATAGTTTAATTGTGCGTGGTGTGTCGTCGCATAGGATTCGCACGTTTTTTGGTTCTGGCATAACATATAGCCATGAGTTTTTGTTCCTTAAAGTGAACCATATTTCGTGTTCAAGTTGAAATACTCTGTATTCGCAAATTTGTGGGTTTGGGTTACCAGAAATTAGTTGTATTATACAATTGTTCGTGTTGTGGTTGTGCACAATGAAATTTTGTTCGCGTACGAAATGTTCTGGATCGATCATTGTGCATTTTTCTAAATCATTAGAGCCTAGAAATATGTATCGTCTGTAGTTTTCGTTGACGGCAATGAGGTCGCTATTAGTGGAAACATATCGATATATGCGCTCTTTATATTTGATGGGGAGTGGTGTTACTTTAAACAGGTCGAACTCTTCGTTGACCATCGGTATACTGACTTGAATCATAAAGTTATCATTCACATATACTGGCGTGGTTGTTGCTAGTGAATTGATTATAGATAAGTTCATTCTGGAAACTTTCTGTGGGGACCTCACGTTATGTGGTAGTTCCGCTTGTATGTGGTTTAGCGTTGAGATGAATGTGTCTGAGTTTAAAAATTTTGCCTCTTGTAGAATGTCAAGTAATTCTGACTGTTTTGTCAAAATTTGGGAAGAGCATATGGACACTAGGTTCGACTTTTCGTCAAAATTGTGTAACACCTTTTCGAATTTCGTGAGATTTACCAGTTTAGCTGAATTTTTCCTAATTTCTTCGGTTATTGAATTAAAGTTGTTGTTTATTTTACGCGTCGTATCGTTAAGTGCATCAAAAACGTTCAGTATTATTGTCGGTTGGTCTTCGGTCATGTGATACAGACTATTTTGGTTTTCCGTGAGGGATTGTAATGCGCTTTCTATTTTTGCGGCGTCTTTGGAATCCATTGTCTCGAATAAAAATTTTTGGATATAACCTATCTCGTTCTTGTCTTCAGTAAAATGCTATCCAGTAGCCTATTGTTCTGGTGTATTTTGGTAAGAGAATTTTTAAATATTTGTGGGGTCATTTTACAGTGGTCCAACGGGTACTCGTATATAGTAGTCTCGCAGAGATTCGACAGAGTGTTAATATTGTTTTCTAAGGTTTTGGTATTGGCATTGGTTAGTGAATTATTGAAATAAAATAAGAATGTCCATTTTGAAAATGATTTATCCAGTACGCCCATAGGTTCCAAATAGACACCTGTAGTATTTAATGGTAGTTGTTGCTCAAACTGCGCCGTAGTCGCTTTTAATAGTTTGCTGTTCTTTTATGTGTTAAAGTTTAAGTGTTTATTGTTGTGTTTAACTGACTGTGACTGTGTGTATGGCTTAATTAAATTATTGTGTATGACCTTTTCCTTTCTACCTATTTTTATTCTGGAGTTTTCAGGTGAAAGTATTTTTATTATTTCGTAGGGTCCTTCAAATATCGGGATAAGTTTCTTGTTGACTCTATTTTTTATTTCTAGTAAGACTTTGTCTCCTATGTTGTAGCTAGTTTTCTTGCAGTTTTGATAGTAGTAGGTTTTAGACTTTTCTTTTGCTATTATTTGGTTTTTACGGATTATTTCGTAACCAATTTGCATTTTTGCCTTTATGTCGGCGATATAGTCATCGTAATTGTATGTAGGCTGTACACTTCTGTTGAGGATTGAGGGAATTGGTGCCTCGAATCCGAAAAGTGCTTCGAATGGGCTGTAATTTGTGCTGGAATGTGGTGTGGTATTATAGCAAAATACTGCATAATCTATATAATTATCCCAATTAGTTTGATTTTTGCTTACATAGTTTCTTAGATAATCACCTAGGTTTCTGTGCGACCTTTCTAGTGCACCATTAGATTGCGGATGGTACAGACTAGTTTGTATCTTCAGAATTTTTAGCATTTTGCACATAGTTTTGAACAGTTCGCTTGTAAAATTTGTTCCTTGGTCTGTAAGTATCGTTTGTGGTATTCCAAACGTGCAAACTATTTTCTTTGTCAGCGCTTCAGCCACTCTGGCTTTTTGATTGGGTATGTCTATTGCTTGGATGAATTTTATTAAATCATCCTGGAAAGTTAGTATATATTTGTTATTGTTTTCAGTAATCAGAAATGGTCCCACTGTATCAAGAGCTATCTTTGCGAATGGAACTTTTGACGTTGTAGTGATAACCATAGGGATTTTGTTACTTGCATACTTTTTGTTCTTTTGACATGCCTCGCAAGCCATGATTTATTTCTTTATATCAGCATACATATTCTTCCATATATACGACTTTCTGATACGCTTTAGTGTGCGTTTGATTGCTTGTTGACCTCCCAAGGGTGTGTCATAAAATTCTTACATTATTTGCTTTATTTTTCCTGGTTGTAGTGATTTCCATCACTTGGTTGTTCTGCTGTCGGTCGCCTGGCGTTATTTTACTACTGCTACGGATTACCACATTGATTTCACCCGTACTTAAACGTGACAGAGCATCTGCATTAGTATTTAGATTCCCCGCTTTATGCGAAACGGTGAAGTCATACTCCTCAAGTTTTATGCGCCAGCGCATTATTCTCGAAGTGGCTTATGGTCAGTAATGACCCCAAAGTGGCGCCCGAACACATATTGTCGAAAGTGTGTGACTGCCCAGACTACCGCAAGCGCTTCCTTTTCGATAGTAGAATAGTTTTTTTTCGGCTTTGTTTAATATTCTACTGGCAAACGCAATTGGTAGATCACTACCATTTGAATCTCTTTGGGATAGTACCGCGTCTATGTCTTCGTTGCTTGCGTCGGAAGTAATGTAAAAAGTGTTTGCAAAATTTGGATAAATGAGTATAGGTGGTTCAACAATGGATTTCTTTAATTTTCTAAAAGATTCGTCGCAAAAAGCATCCCATTTTAAGGGGATGTCTTTACGCAATAGTTTATTGAGTGGATTAGCTATCTGGGAGTAATTTTTTATGAATTTTCTTATGACGTTATTTTAATTTGACTTCTGAAGCTTGATGTTCTGTTGAGTGAACTGAAATTGACAATAGATTTGGAGACCTTGGTTTGGATATTGATTTCGCTGCTTGAGGCAAGGATTTGAGTTAGGAATCGGTTCAGATTTGTTATTTGTTCCGAATCTCGTCCGTTAGTGTGGGTTTGGTTTAGAATTAAATTTCTTTTCGCTATTTTGCTCTCAATTTGGTTAGTATTCTGATTTTGGTCTACGATTGGTTTAGAATTTTGAAACTGTGGACGCGATTTACGGCTTTGTGCCTTTTTCGCCCGATTTCGTGAGTTGTGTTTTGTATTTTGGTTCGGAGAGCACATTTGGCATTGAACTTGATGATTTTGTATATGATTCATGGAATGATATTTTTTGTTTTTTTAAATTTTGCGCGCGCCAAAGAAGATATGAATACTCTTATACTATTACCGGACACGGGCGTTGTGAAGAAGAGAGAGAGAGAGAAAGAAAGATTTAGTGTAGTGGATTGAAACTCAGATGGTATTAAGTTTCTGTAAACTCCAAGGGTAGCGTCCAGATAACTGGGGAGCTTGTTTGTTTTGCTTTTGTCATTGCTCATGATTCACAGTATTTTTTTTGTCCACTTAATGTCATCATCACGATCAAGTTGCATTTAAAGCCATATGACCACTCTACTGCCAGTGTTATGCCTTCGCAGTAGAGTTGGCTTAGCTTTCGCAATTGATCGACTTTTTCACTTATTTCAGGTGAAATAAATAGATGATTCTTGACATCAGGATTTGAACCGTGAACCAACAGCATGACAAGCTATGATGTTACCACTACACCACGGTTCTTGGTATAGAGAATTCGCCTTTCGATTTGGAGTTTGGTACAGTGAGCGAGTTGGAACTTGTTCTTGATTTTGTATAAGATTCAGTGAATGATTTTTATGTTGAGGAATTTTCTCTTATTTCGGATCGCACTTTGAATTAGTAGATTTAGAAATTTGATACAGTGTGTGCGATTTCTGATTTTGAGAGGTTTCCTCTTGATTTAGTAAATGCATTTGTTTTTCTTTTCTTTGCGGAGTTTGCCTATAGCTATCTGCTAGACTTTTGTTTGGGTAGTGCCTTGGGTTAGCTGGATTTGGAATTTTGTTTCTTATACACCTTACTTCTGGTCCCTTACCTGACACCGAGTGTTTGGCGTGGAGTCCCATTATCGTTCCGACTGTCTCTTTCTACACTGATATATGCTGTGTCCTACGTTTTTGCAATATCTACATTGCACGGGCTTTTGAAACACATTTACTCTTGACCTAAAGAATTGTTGTCGCGTCGTAGAAGAATTATTGAATTGGTGGTTTTGTTGTGTATTATAAGTTTTACCGTTTTAAGTACTGTTTTGCTGTAACTCATGCCGGTTGACCCACGTATTATTGTGTCTTTGCGTATAGTGCTGTTGTGTCCCTCGACAATCTCTCGTATTGTGTGTAGTAGTTCTACAATTCCGACAATATTTATCACGATCATGTTGGTTGGGGTTGTACCTGGGTGTAAGTTTCTCTTCCTCTGTTGCTATATCAACTGCCTCATCGAGATCTTACGAGCCCATTACAAAAACTGCTCAGAATCATATTGCTATTGGGTAGTCGAATAGCTTCATTGACGGATTGGTCCTGGGTTGATGCATTGGCATTATTAAGTTCATCAAGTAATGCATGAGCCCGTTCCGTGTAGGATAGTACTGTTTCTCCCGGGTTTTGGCAAAATTGGAAAAACTCCGTTTGTACTGGTATGGGCCGATTTTTTCTAAAATTCTTAATTAATTCCTCTCTCAACTCAGACCATTTTTCATAATTGTTATATTTTACTATAACATTATAAGTTCGGCCTGTGAGTTTCAATTTTATTATATCAATGAATTCTATTGCGTCCATTTCCGAGAATACCTTTCGAGCTTGGAGATCAGCCAGTTGGATAAACCTGCCCAATGCCTCTGCGGCGCCATCGAACTGTGGTAAGAGTTTGATCAGCTGAGAGGGGTTAAATGGGTGCTGTAGAGGCTGGGGGGCTTGGTGATGCATTTGAGTGTCCGTAGAAGATCTGGTTCGGTTCTGGTTGAATAGAAATTTCACCTACTTTTGGTATTGTTTTAATAGGGGAATGTCCGACCATCGTTGGCTTTGATAGGTATTCGTCTGTGTCCAGACTAGCGGAATGTTCGGTCGACCTGATGACCTTCTTGCCACTTCTAAGAGATATGTTGAGATTGAAACTCGACGTATAATGCTAGAAAACGGTTGAATTTATATTTCCCTATCCGCGCGGAGAACGCTACCAAAAAAAAAATTGCTATGGATCGAGTATGAGATATGCCAGACGAGAACAATAAAAAAAAAAAAATTGTATGGGAAGGAAATCGAAATAAAAGGGAATAGTAAAGTGGTATGCAATATGTTTAATATAATATAAATATAACTACTATCATTGATATAAATATAGCTAAATTTAGTTCTACTCTTACTGGTACAGGATGCTTGCTGCTGAGTGACTGCTGACTGCTGTTTTCTGTTGCTGATCCGCTGCTATTGCCTCAGCGTGGCAATTTCTTCCTTCCTCTGCGGTTAGAGCTGATGTTTTAAAACGGTTTTTTTTTTCTTCACTGAATTGGTTTATTGTGCATTGTTTAACCAGACCCAGTTATACTTTATGCCTTTGGGTGCCTTAGGCAATACACAGCACTCGGAAAAGTATATATTTTTTATTACTATTATTGTTTTTTTTCTAAGTTTTCACCTCACTAATTTAACCGGGGTTTGTGTTTGTTGTTTTTTTTGACTGAAGAGTGTTTGCGAAAGGGAGAAAAAAAAAACAAAATTTATTGGGAGTTAAGGCAGATGCTTTATGCTTAACGTTCCCACCGCTGCCACCAAATGTTGTATTCGCCGCAACAAAAAAAAAAAAAGAAACGTAAAACACTTTAATTTACTTTTGAACTTTATTTGTTTAGTATATTATTTTTAGATTATTAGTTTAATTCTGTTTTTTTCAGGCGCGCCCGCTGCTGCAGCCAGCCATCAACTGTCCATTCTTCGCGTCATAGTTCATGCTTGTCCTCTTTTTCCATTACCTGCTTCCAATGCTTGCATCGGATCAAGTCCGTAATGTGATATCGGGTTGGTTCTGTGACACACATGTATCGTTTGCTCATTGCATGATACGTATCACTTGGGTGGCACAATTCTGTGACACATGTTTCGTTTACGGAAGGTAAAGCGAACACATGTGAATATTGACTAACCTCGGTTGCATATTGGATATTAAATGATCTCGGTTGTTCTAAATGACTAACTGTCACTGTGCCACTGTGTTACGACGAAATGGGTGTGGCCTGATTTGGGCACAACAATCGCTCACTCACCATCTTCGTAGTAGATCTAACACTAGGGTGTGCCATACAGTGCACGCTGTGGAATGGTGATCGTCTAAATTCTTTCGTGATATACGGTAGATTACGGCCGGTGGAGACATCACAGAAGATGGTAAGGTCGTCGCTGCCTGATACTGGAAATTTCTTTAGTACCAGTGTCGTAGAGTTGTCGTTTACCAATTTTTGCAGCTCGTCGTCATTTAATTGGGCTCTTGACAGGACGAAATAGTCGATGGTGTTGGTGGTGGTGATGGCTTCAATGCGGGACAATGCATCGGCAACGATATTCTCGCTCCCGGCGATGTACTTAACATCAGTTGTGATTTGGCTGATATAATCCAACTGCCTCCATTGTCGTGGAGAGGCCTTTTCCAATTTCTGGTTGAATGCGTAATTAAGCGGCTCGTGATCTGTAAAGAGTGCAAAACTACGACCTCCGATCATGTGTTTGAAATGTTTTATCACTGAATATGCGCTGAACAACTCCCGATCGTAAGTACTATATTTGCTTTGCGTAGGCGATAGCTTACTGGAAAAAAAATTCTAGGGGTTGCCAAGAATTCCGAACGAACTGTTGCGACCATTAATGCCAGTTGTCCAGCTGCGCTAGGGTGAGCCAATATTGTTGTTTCGGACAAGACTCTTTGCATTTATCGAATGCCGCTGAGGTGTCACTAGTCCATTCAATCAGAGTTCGGTCGTTCTTTTTGTTTACCTTGATTATTGTCTGGAGTTTGGCTAGAGAGTTAGCAGCATGTGGTATAAAGTGATAACAAAAATAAACCATCGCAAGAAATCATAGTACGTCGCTGATGTGTTTGCTGCGGGTGCAGTTCTTGATAGACCTTGTCTGCCAACGGTTTGATACCTCTCGCGCTAATCGTGTGACCAAGGAAGCGTGCCTCTGTTTGTCCAGACTGGAATTTTTCTATGTTAATCACCATCCCAAATTCTTAAAGACGTTGAAACACTTTCCTTAAATGCATTTGATGTTCTTCCTTATTGTGCGAGACGATCAAAATATCATCAATGTAGGTGTGAGCGAACTCGAAATCTCAGAGCATATTATCAACAAACCGTTGGAATGTTTGTCCAGCGTTGCGGAGCACGAAAGTCATTCTGCAAAACTCATACAGCCCAAACGGAGTAATGATAGCTGTTTTCGGGATGTTACTGGTTTACACCGGGATCTGATGGTAGGCGCGTTGCAGGTCCAATGTTGTAAAAATTGTCTGACCTTTTGGGAAGAAGGTTAAATCGTGCACGTGAGGTATGGGATATTTGTCAAGAACTGTCATTGCATTTAATTGTCGGTAGTTCTCGCATTGACGCCACTCTCCATTGCTCTTCGGGACCATATGGAGGGGACTAGCCTAAGGGATCTTCGTCGGTCTACAGATACCTTGCCTCCAGATCGACTGGAATTCACGTTTTGCTATTTATAGCATCTTTGGTGGTAATCGTCTCGCATTGGGAAACGTTGTAGGGCCTTTCGTGAGGATATGGTATGTTACTTTCGGATCGGTTGTGATGGTGCGCAGTGCAGGTGGGGATCGTGTTATTCTCTTAAATTCTAAAAGAATCGCGTTAAATGGGTTTTCGCGAGAAATATGATATTTGATATTTTCAGAGAACGTTCTCAAGTAAAATAATACCAGATTTGACTGATGTTCGGTTATCAATCAATCGCTTGGTCTTTAAATCCACCAGAATACTGTAACGAATATTGAATATTGGGGCGGGTAACTTCGGCGAAAATGAATGGCCACCTAAAATTCCTTCTCAGTCCTAAGCTTAAATTCAATTTTTTTTCTCCAAAAGTTTTTATTTTTGTATTGTTAGCAGCGTATAGAAAACTTGAACAATGATTTTGACGTTTTAGTTGACTTGACGGTGGCAAAACAGAGATGTCTGACCCGGTGTCAGTGTGGAATTTAAGGTGTGTAGTTTTGTCAGAGATGAATAGGCGGGAATTGTGCTGGCTGATCTCATTGGCCGCATCAAGTGACAAGCCCGTTAGTTAAACTGCGCTGCTAAACTACATCGCAATTGTTCGACCTGGTGCGTTTGTTGGAATATTTAGCCTTCTATTGTCATGGTTGGTTTGGTAGCTGGTTGGGATTCACAGATGAGCTAAACGACGGAAATTCAATCGAACAAGATATACAAATATTTTTTTCCAATAGAGCAGTGGGTCACAGAATTTTAAATAAAGTAACAAATAGTGGCAAAAATATTTAGAAAATAATTTAACAAAAATTAATACATAAAAATAAATATGTGAATGAAATTAATCCCCTGGAACGAGTTTCAAGTTATTGGGAGCACCGTTACGTTTGAAATAGGACGCACAAAGGTACCTCTATTGATGGGGATTGTGGCAACACGTACGAGTTACGTTAATTTTTCGAACGGTAATTAAAAAAAAACTAATTTTAAATTTTTACAACCGTTCTGCAATAATTTTTGGCGAGTGAAAATTATACTTTTTCGATGGACTAACTCTGGTCCATTCTTTTTGTGGATATCAGCTTTCGAGGTGGATTGTGCTGGCTCATCAACCCAGTAACAAGATAGTTTTCTATTGACGTTATTGTAAACAACCCATTTTTCATCGCCAGTGATGATTCGTTTCAAGAAAGGGTCGGATTCATTGTGTCTAAGATGCAAATCCCAAGCGTTGATGCGCTTCGTTAAATGAATTTCATTCCAATCACGTGGAACCAAAATATCAAGCTTTTTAACTAGTTTCATACGTTTTAAACGTTTCTCAATCACTGTATGTGGCACATTTAACTTTTTTTGCTATCTCTCGTACAGTTACATGACGATTCGACTCAATTATGGCTTTAATTTGATCATCATCAAGCTCATCTGGTCGACCTGATCGTTGTTGATCTTTCAGTGAAAAATCTCCGGAACAAAATTTGTCGAACCAATTCCGGCACTGTCTTTCTTTTAAGGTTTCTTCACCATACACACCACGTAACTTTTTAGCAGCTTGCGATGCGTTCTTTCCTTTACGGAAATAAAAAAGTAAACTATGACGAAAATGTTCGTTTTTGCACTCCATATTAAAACTGACGCCAAACTAATACCTTTTCACAAAAATACGCGCAATTTGCTTCTAAAGCAAAGTAAGACTGACAGCTAACAAATGTCAAAAGGAAAAAAATATGTCATTGACAGAAGCCATTAAAAAATATGGCCAAAACATCTATGTGTGAAATCGGCAATTACTTAGTTGCCGACCTGATATTTGATATTTTAAGAGAACGTTCTCTAGTTAAAATACCACCAGATTTGCCTCATGTTCGGTTATCAATCAATCGCTTGGTCTTTAAATCCACCAGAATACTGTAACGAATATTGAATATTGGGGCGGGTAACTTCGGCGACAATGAATGTCCACCTAAAATTCCTTCTCAGTCCTAAGTTTAAATGAAATTTTTTTTCTGCAAAAGTTTTTATTTTTGTATTATTAGTAGCGTACAGGAAACTTGAACAATGATTTTGACGTTTCCTTTGACTTGGCAGTGGCAAAACAGAGATGTCAGACCCGGTGTCAATGAGGTATTTAAGGTGTGTGGTTTTGTCGGAGATGAATAGGCGGGAATTGTGCTGGCTGATGTAACTGGCCGCATCAAGTGACAAGCCCGTTAGTTTTGCCGCCCTTTTGATGAATTGGCAAAAGCATATGGTGAACGGCAGTTCTTCGCTTTTTCACCATGTGTATTATGGTATCAGCAATACGATGCGTTGTACTTGCTGGTTTTAACACGCGAATTGCTCCAATATCTGAATCTCAAACGTGACCGTCCGCCTGATGTCACCGCTGCTAAACTACATCGCAATTGTTCGACCTGGTGCGTTTGTTGGAATATTTAGCCTTCTATTGTCATGGTTGGTTTGGTAGCTGGTTGGGATTCACAGATGAGCTAAACGACGGAAATTCAATCGAACAAGATATACAAATATTTTTTTCCAATAGAGCAGTGGGTCACAGAATTTTAAATAAAGTAACAAATAGTGGCAAAAATATTTAGAAAATAATTTAACAAAAATTAATACATAAAAATAAATATGTGAATGAAATTAATCCCCTGGAACGAGTTTCAAGTTATTGGGAGCACCGTTACGTTTGAAATAGGACGCACAAAGGTACCTCTATTGATGGGGATTGTGGCAACACGTACGAGTTACGTTAATTTTTCGAACGGTAATTAAAAAAAAACTAATTTTAAATTTTTACAACCGTTCTGCAATAATTTTTGGCGAGTGAAAATTATACTTTTTCGATGGACTAACTCTGGTCCATTCTTTTTGTGGATATCAGCTTTCGAGGTGGATTGTGCTGGCTCATCAACCCAGTAACAAGATAGTTTTCTATTGACGTTATTGTAAACAACCCATTTTTCATCGCCAGTGATGATTCGTTTCAAGAAAGGGTCGGATTCATTGTGTCTAAGATGCAAATCCCAAGCGTTGATGCGCTTCGTTAAATGAATTTCATTCCAATCACGTGGAACCAAAATATCAAGCTTTTTAACTAGTTTCATACGTTTTAAACGTTTCTCAATCACTGTATGTGGCACATTTAACTTTTTTTGCTATCTCTCGTACAGTTACATGACGATTCGACTCAATTATGGCTTTAATTTGATCATCATCAAGCTCATCTGGTCGACCTGATCGTTGTTGATCTTTCAGTGAAAAATCTCCGGAACAAAATTTGTCGAACCAATTCCGGCACTGTCTTTCTTTTAAGGTTTCTTCACCATACACACCACGTAACTTTTTAGCAGCTTGCGATGCGTTCTTTCCTTTACGGAAATAAAAAAGTAAACTATGACGAAAATGTTCGTTTTTGCACTCCATATTAAAACTGACGCCAAACTAATACCTTTTCACAAAAATACGCGCAATTTGCTTCTAAAGCAAAGTAAGACTGACAGCTAACAAATGTCAAAAGGAAAAAAATATGTCATTGACAGAAGCCATTAAAAAATATGGCCAAAAACATCTATGTGTGAAATCGGCAATTACTTAGTTGCCGACCTGATATTTGATATTTTAAGAGAACGTTCTCTAGTTAAAATACCACCAGATTTGCCTCATGTTCGGTTATCAATCAATCGCTTGGTCTTTAAATCCACCAGAATACTGTAACGAATATTGAATATTGGGGCGGGTAACTTCGGCGACAATGAATGTCCACCTAAAATTCCTTCTCAGTCCTAAGTTTAAATGAAATTTTTTTTCTGCAAAAGTTTTTATTTTTGTATTATTAGTAGCGTACAGGAAACTTGAACAATGATTTTGACGTTTCCTTTGACTTGGCAGTGGCAAAACAGAGATGTCAGACCCGGTGTCAATGAGGTATTTAAGGTGTGTGGTTTTGTCGGAGATGAATAGGCGGGAATTGTGCTGGCTGATGTAACTGGCCGCATCAAGTGACAAGCCCGTTAGTTTTGCCGCCCTTTTGATGAATTGGCAAAAGCATATGGTGAACGGCAGTTCTTCGCTTTTTCACCATGTGTATTATGATATCAGCAATACGTTGGGTTGTAGTTGCTGGTTTTAACACGCGAAATGCTCCGATGTCTGAATCTCGAAAGGGACCGGCCGCCTGATGTGACCGCTGCTAAACTGCATCGCAATTGTTCGACCTGGTGCGTTTGTTGGAATATTTGGCCTTCTATTGACATGGTTGGTTTGGTAGCTTGTAGGGATTCACAGATGAGCTAAACGACGGAAATTCAATTGAACAAGATATACAAATATTTTTTTTTAATAGATTGATACCTTTCAACCTTGTGATGCGTGCTGCGACCAAAATCCAAGTGAAAGAGGATCGCTTCGAAGTGCATCTGCAGTTACTCACACAAGCTTCCGATTACACCTACGCAATGCAGGAGAACGTGCGTGCGTGTATGCGAGTGCAAGTGGCTCGCGTGACACTTTATGCATACAATTGTTGTTGGGATGCAACTGCAGACAGTGGTTCGATACAAATAATTTTCAGTGGGTCACAGAATTTTAAATAAAGTAACAAATAGCGACAAAAATATTTAAAAAATAATTTAACAATAAATAATACATAAAAATAAATATTTGAATGAAATTAAGCTCCTGGAACGATTTTCGAGATATCGGGAGCACAGCCAGCTTTGAAATATGACGCACAAAGGTACCACTATTGATGGGGATTTTGGCAACACGTACGGGTTACGTTTATCGAACGGCGATAAAAAAAAACAATTTAAAATTTGTACAACCGTTCTTTATTGAGTCAACTTTAAGATTAACTCTTGTTACTATTATAAGATTTTCAATAACTTACAAATAACTTGCTACATTCAATATACATGCTGGTAATTGCAAATGCTACTTGGATTACAATATCGATGAAACCAATACCCTAAGAATCCCTTGCAACATTCTCTGGGAAATATTTTGCTTAATATTGCAAACGTTTAGCGAGTGTGGGAAATATATTGCTTAATTGCAAACGTTTAGCGAGTATGGGAAACATATTGCTTAATTGCATAACATGAGTCAGTCAACAAGAAAAAAAATTGAATCAAATAAGTTACAAAGTTATGCTGACCAATTAATTGGAATCTTGGTGAGGTGTCGCTGCCGTGAGTTTGACGTAATTCCTCTGCGCTTTGACTGAAAACTCTCCTGAGTTTTTGCTGTTACATTAGTATAAATTTTTTTATATTTTCTTCTAAAATGAATGTACGATATTATCAAAATTATAATGATCATTAAGACCGCAATTAGCGTTATCAAATTAAATGTCAAATTTCTTTTCGATTTGATTAATGATAATTTCATTGAATGTAAGATGTGTCTTTGTTTCATTTATTTTAAAGCTAATCGGTATTACAAAATGCTCTTCGAATGTTTCTCCTGAGTTATAAAATGTTTTGTTATTAATTTTTATTTCACAAATATGCAGTGAGATTAAATAGTTTCCTGTTAAGTACATATTTCTGTCTTCACAGTTGCTTTTAATTAATGTATTATGATATGATTCTTCAAAAAAATAAGGCCTGATTTCAACTGTAGTAGTTTCGTTTCATTATTTTTTCTTTTAGTACAATTATGTTGATAAATACAAAGTTCTGTTTCTTTTAAGCTGTTCATATTAGGATCATTCCTATAATCCTACATGGTTTTGTTAATTTCTGTGACTTCTTGACTTTCAAAAATAAGTTCTTCTGAATTTAATTTTACAACGACGAAAAGTAAAGATCTTTTTGCTGATACTATTTTTCTTGGTACTTGTATTACAAAAATAATTTTATCATCTTTATACTTGGCTGTGCTTAGCTTAATATTTTGCATGAAATAAATAAAAAGTCGAGGTGTCACTAGTCCATTCAATCAGAGTTCGGTCGTTCTTTTTGTTTACCTTGATTATTGTCTGGAGTTTGGCTAGAGAGTTAGCAGCATGTGGTATAAAGTGATAACAAAAATAAACCATCGCAAGAAATCATAGTACGTCGCTGATGTGTTTGCTGCGGGTGCAGTTCTTGATAGACCTTGTCTGCCAACGGTTTGATACCTCTCGCGCTAATCGTGTGACCAAGGAAGCGTGCCTCTGTTTGTCCAGACTGGAATTTTTCTATGTTAATCACCATCCCAAATTCTTAAAGACGTTGAAACACTTTCCTTAAATGCATTTGATGTTCTTCCTTATTGTGCGAGACGATCAAAATATCATCAATGTAGGTGTGAGCGAACTCGAAATCTCAGAGCATATTATCAACAAACCGTTGGAATGTTTGTCCAGCGTTGCGGAGCACGAAAGTCATTCTGCAAAACTCATACAGCCCAAACGGAGTAATGATAGCTGTTTTCGGGATGTTACTGGTTTACACCGGGATCTGATGGTAGGCGCGTTGCAGGTCCAATGTTGTAAAAATTGTCTGACCTTTTGGGAAGAAGGTTAAATCGTGCACGTGAGGTATGGGATATTTGTCAAGAACTGTCATTGCATTTAATTGTCGGTAGTTCTCGCATTGACGCCACTCTCCATTGCTCTTCGGGACCATATGGAGGGGACTAGCCTAAGGGATCTTCGTCGGTCTACAGATACCTTGCCTCCAGATCGACTGGAATTCACGTTTTGCTATTTATAGCATCTTTGGTGGTAATCGTCTCGCATTGGGAAACGTTGTAGGGCCTTTCGTGAGGATATGGTATGTTACTTTCGGATCGGTTGTGATGGTGCGCAGTGCAGGTGGGGATCGTGTTATTCTCTTAAATTCTAAAAGAATCGCGTTAAATGGGTTTTCGCGAGAAATATGATATTTGATATTTTCAGAGAACGTTCTCAAGTAAAATAATACCAGATTTGACTGATGTTCGGTTATCAATCAATCGCTTGGTCTTTAAATCCACCAGAATACTGTAACGAATATTGAATATTGGGGCGGGTAACTTCGGCGAAAATGAATGGCCACCTAAAATTCCTTCTCAGTCCTAAGCTTAAATTCAATTTTTTTTCTCCAAAAGTTTTTATTTTTGTATTGTTAGCAGCGTATAGAAAACTTGAACAATGATTTTGACGTTTTAGTTGACTTGACGGTGGCAAAACAGAGATGTCTGACCCGGTGTCAGTGTGGAATTTAAGGTGTGTAGTTTTGTCAGAGATGAATAGGCGGGAATTGTGCTGGCTGATCTCATTGGCCGCATCAAGTGACAAGCCCGTTAGTTAAACTGCGCTGCTAAACTACATCGCAATTGTTCGACCTGGTGCGTTTGTTGGAATATTTAGCCTTCTATTGTCATGGTTGGTTTGGTAGCTGGTTGGGATTCACAGATGAGCTAAACGACGGAAATTCAATCGAACAAGATATACAAATATTTTTTTCCAATAGAGCAGTGGGTCACAGAATTTTAAATAAAGTAACAAATAGTGGCAAAAATATTTAGAAAATAATTTAACAAAAATTAATACATAAAAATAAATATGTGAATGAAATTAATCCCCTGGAACGAGTTTCAAGTTATTGGGAGCACCGTTACGTTTGAAATAGGACGCACAAAGGTACCTCTATTGATGGGGATTGTGGCAACACGTACGAGTTACGTTAATTTTTCGAACGGTAATTAAAAAAAAACTAATATTAAATTTTTACAACCGTTCTGCAATAATTTTTGGCGAGTGAAAATTATACTTTTTCGATGGACTAACTCTGGTCCATTCTTTTTGTGGATATCAGCTTTCGAGGTGGATTGTGCTGGCTCATCAACCCAGTAACAAGATAGTTTTCTATTGACGTTATTGTAAACAACCCATTTTTCATCGCCAGTGATGATTCGTTTCAAGAAAGGGTCGGATTCATTGTGTCTAAGATGCAAATCCCAAGCGTTGATGCGCTTCGTTAAATGAATTTCATTCCAATCACGTGGAACCAAAATATCAAGCTTTTTAACTAGTTTCATACGTTTTAAACGTTTCTCAATCACTGTATGTGGCACATTTAACTTTTTTTGCTATCTCTCGTACAGTTACATGACGATTCGACTCAATTATGGCTTTAATTTGATCATCATCAAGCTCATCTGGTCGACCTGATCGTTGTTGATCTTTCAGTGAAAAATCTCCGGAACAAAATTTGTCGAACCAATTCCGGCACTGTCTTTCTTTTAAGGTTTCTTCACCATACACACCACGTAACTTTTTAGCAGCTTGCGATGCGTTCTTTCCTTTACGGAAATAAAAAAGTAAACTATGACGAAAATGTTCGTTTTTGCACTCCATATTAAAACTGACGCCAAACTAATACCTTTTCACAAAAATACGCGCAATTTGCTTCTAAAGCAAAGTAAGACTGACAGCTAACAAATGTCAAAAGGAAAAAAATATGTCATTGACAGAAGCCATTAAAAAATATGGCCAAAAACATCTATGTGTGAAATCGGCAATTACTTAGTTGCCGACCTGATATTTGATATTTTAAGAGAACGTTCTCTAGTTAAAATACCACCAGATTTGCCTCATGTTCGGTTATCAATCAATCGCTTGGTCTTTAAATCCACCAGAATACTGTAACGAATATTGAATATTGGGGCGGGTAACTTCGGCGACAATGAATGTCCACCTAAAATTCCTTCTCAGTCCTAAGTTTAAATGAAATTTTTTTTCTGCAAAAGTTTTTATTTTTGTATTATTAGTAGCGTACAGGAAACTTGAACAATGATTTTGACGTTTCCTTTGACTTGGCAGTGGCAAAACAGAGATGTCAGACCCGGTGTCAATGAGGTATTTAAGGTGTGTGGTTTTGTCGGAGATGAATAGGCGGGAATTGTGCTGGCTGATGTAACTGGCCGCATCAAGTGACAAGCCCGTTAGTTTTGCCGCCCTTTTGATGAATTGGCAAAAGCATATGGTGAACGGCAGTTCTTCGCTTTTTCACCATGTGTATTATGGTATCAGCAATACGATGCGTTGTACTTGCTGGTTTTAACACGCGAATTGCTCCAATATCTGAATCTCAAACGTGACCGTCCGCCTGATGTCACCGCTGCTAAACTACATCGCAATTGTTCGACCTGGTGCGTTTGTTGGAATATTTAGCCTTCTATTGTCATGGTTGGTTTGGTAGCTGGTTGGGATTCACAGATGAGCTAAACGACGGAAATTCAATTGAACAAGATATACAAATATTTTTTTCCAATAGAGCAGTGGGTCACAGAATTTTAAATAAAGTAACAAATAGTGGCAAAAATATTTAGAAAATAATTTAACAAAAATTAATACATAAAAATAAATATGTGAATGAAATTAATCCCCTGGAACGAGTTTCAAGTTATTGGGAGCACCGTTACGTTTGAAATAGGACGCACAAAGGTACCTCTATTGATGGGGATTGTGGCAACACGTACGAGTTACGTTAATTTTTCGAACGGTAATTAAAAAAAAACTAATTTTAAATTTTTACAACCGTTCTGCAATAATTTTTGGCGAGTGAAAATTATACTTTTTCGATGGACTAACTCTGGTCCATTCTTTTTGTGGATATCAGCTTTCGAGGTGGATTGTGCTGGCTCATCAACCCAGTAACAAGATAGTTTTCTATTGACGTTATTGTAAACAACCCATTTTTCATCGCCAGTGATGATTCGTTTCAAGAAAGGGTCGGATTCATTGTGTCTAAGATGCAAATCCCAAGCGTTGATGCGCTTCGTTAAATGAATTTCATTCCAATCACGTGGAACCAAAATATCAAGCTTTTTAACTAGTTTCATACGTTTTAAACGTTTCTCAATCACTGTATGTGGCACATTTAACTTTTTTTGCTATCTCTCGTACAGTTACATGACGATTCGACTCAATTATGGCTTTAATTTGATCATCATCAAGCTCATCTGGTCGACCTGATCGTTGTTGATCTTTCAGTGAAAAATCTCCGGAACAAAATTTGTCGAACCAATTCCGGCACTGTCTTTCTTTTAAGGTTTCTTCACCATACACACCACGTAACTTTTTAGCAGCTTGCGATGCGTTCTTTCCTTTACGGAAATAAAAAAGTAAACTATGACGAAAATGTTCGTTTTTGCACTCCATATTAAAACTGACGCCAAACTAATACCTTTTCACAAAAATACGCGCAATTTGCTTCTAAAGCAAAGTAAGACTGACAGCTAACAAATGTCAAAAGGAAAAAAATATGTCATTGACAGAAGCCATTAAAAAATATGGCCAAAACATCTATGTGTGAAATCGGCAATTACTTAGTTGCCGACCTGATATTTGATATTTTAAGAGAACGTTCTCTAGTTAAAATACCACCAGATTTGCCTCATGTTCGGTTATCAATCAATCGCTTGGTCTTTAAATCCACCAGAATACTGTAACGAATATTGAATATTGGGGCGGGTAACTTCGGCGACAATGAATGTCCACCTAAAATTCCTTCTCAGTCCTAAGTTTAAATGAAATTTTTTTTCTGCAAAAGTTTTTATTTTTGTATTATTAGTAGCGTACAGGAAACTTGAACAATGATTTTGACGTTTCCTTTGACTTGGCAGTGGCAAAACAGAGATGTCAGACCCGGTGTCAATGAGGTATTTAAGGTGTGTGGTTTTGTCGGAGATGAATAGGCGGGAATTGTGCTGGCTGATGTAACTGGCCGCATCAAGTGACAAGCCCGTTAGTTTTGCCGCCCTTTTGATGAATTGGCAAAAGCATATGGTGAACGGCAGTTCTTCGCTTTTTCACCATGTGTATTATGATATCAGCAATACGTTGGGTTGTAGTTGCTGGTTTTAACACGCGAAATGCTCCGATGTCTGAATCTCGAAAGGGACCGGCCGCCTGATGTGACCGCTGCTAAACTGCATCGCAATTGTTCGACCTGGTGCGTTTGTTGGAATATTTGGCCTTCTATTGACATGGTTGGTTTGGTAGCTTGTAGGGATTCACAGATGAGCTAAACGACGGAAATTCAATTGAACAAGATATACAAATATTTTTTTTTAATAGATTGATACCTTTCAACCTTGTGATGCGTGCTGCGACCAAAATCCAAGTGAAAGAGGATCGCTTCGAAGTGCATCTGCAGTTACTCACACAAGCTTCCGATTACACCTACGCAATGCAGGAGAACGTGCGTGCGTGTATGCGAGTGCAAGTGGCTCGCGTGACACTTTATGCATACAATTGTTGTTGGGATGCAACTGCAGACAGTGGTTCGATACAAATAATTTTCAGTGGGTCACAGAATTTTAAATAAAGTAACAAATAGCGACAAAAATATTTAAAAAATAATTTAACAATAAATAATACATAAAAATAAATATTTGAATGAAATTAAGCTCCTGGAACGATTTTCGAGATATCGGGAGCACAGCCAGCTTTGAAATATGACGCACAAAGGTACCACTATTGATGGGGATTTTGGCAACACGTACGGGTTACGTTTATCGAACGGCGATAAAAAAAAACAATTTAAAATTTGTACAACCGTTCTTTATTGAGTCAACTTTAAGATTAACTCTTGTTACTATTATAAGATTTTCAATAACTTACAAATAACTTGCTACATTCAATATACATGCTGGTAATTGCAAATGCTACTTGGATTACAATATCGATGAAACCAATACCCTAAGAATCCCTTGCAACATTCTCTGGGAAATATTTTGCTTAATATTGCAAACGTTTAGCGAGTGTGGGAAATATATTGCTTAATTGCAAACGTTTAGCGAGTATGGGAAACATATTGCTTAATTGCATAACATGAGTCAGTCAACAAGAAAAAAAATTGAATCAAATAAGTTACAAAGTTATGCTGACCAATTAATTGGAATCTTGGTGAGGTGTCGCTGCCGTGAGTTTGACGTAATTCCTCTGCGCTTTGACTGAAAACTCTCCTGAGTTTTTGCTGTTACATTAGTATACATTTTTTTATATTTTCTTCTAAAATGAATGTACGATATTATCAAAATTATAATGATCATTAAGACCGCAATTAGCGTTATCAAATTAAATGTCAAATTTCTTTTCGATTTGATTAATGATAATTTCATTGAATGTAAGATGTGTCTTTGTTTCATTTATTTTAAAGCTAATCGGTATTACAAAATGCTCTTCGAATGTTTCTCCTGAGTTATAAAATGTTTTGTTATTAATTTTTATTTCACAAATATGCAGTGAGATTAAATAGTTTCCTGTTAAGTACATATTTCTGTCTTCACAGTTGCTTTTAATTAATGTATTATGATATGATTCTTCAAAAAAATAAGGCCTGATTTCAACTGTAGTAGTTTCGTTTCATTATTTTTTCTTTTAGTACAATTATGTTGATAAATACAAAGTTCTGTTTCTTTTAAGCTGTTCATATTAGGATCATTCCTATAATCCTACATGGTTTTGTTAATTTCTGTGACTTCTTGACTTTCAAAAATAAGTTCTTCTGAATTTAATTTTACAACGACGAAAAGTAAAGATCTTTTTGCTGATACTATTTTTCTTGGTACTTGTATTACAAAAATAATTTTATCATCTTTATACTTGGCTGTGCTTAGCTTAATATTTTGCATGAAATAAATAAAAAGTCGATCAATTACGAAAGCTTAAGTTAACTCTACTGCGAAGGAATAACACTGGCAGTAGGGCGGTCATATGGCTAAAATCCAACTTGATCGTGATGATGACATCAGTAGGACGGTAAAAAATACTGTGAATCATGAGCAACGACAAAAGCAAAAACAAGCAAGCTCCCCAGTTATCTGGACAGCCACCCTTGGAGTTCACTGAAACTTAATTCAAGCTGAGTTTCAAACCAACTACACCAATCTGTCTTTCTTTCTGTCTCTTCCCCTTTCCTCAAAACGCTCGTGTCCTAAAATTAGTATAAGGGTATTCACGTGCAAATTATAAAAAAAAAAATAATTATGTAGACTAATATTATATCTTATAATTTCTTCGCTTGTTAAAATGTTGTTACTCATTGTTCTGGGGGAAGTCGTGGGCGATCCGCACTCCAAATGTGGTGGAACAGCAACCACGTTTCATACAATCAACCGAACCACGAAAAATGCAAAAACTAATTTATTAAATTTTATTACTTAAGTGATTACAAAAATTAACTGATGCTCGAGCACATCTTACTCTTTCGAGTGGTGTCAGTAAAAAAAGAGAGAACAAAGGCAAAAAAAAAAAAATCTAAGATGACTCCCGGAAAAGAAGTATGTAGCAAATGAGTGAAGTGAGTCGGGATCGATCAACTTTGGGGGTAATCGACACGTGGTACCATCTCTGTATTCGACGCAAGATGCGCAGTGGATTGATCTGAGGGTGCGCTGAAATTAGTTTGGCTTAAACATTGCCGCCCGCCTTGCAGATATCCACTCTGTAAAATACTGAACACCAATACTAATTGAACATTGTAACTTTCGAAGAACCCCTCTCACTCCTTACAAAGGGTATGTTAGTGTTCGATTTATTAAGTTAGACAGGCAAGTTTATTTTGTCTTTTATAACTAAGTTTAGTACCAACTTATTATAAGTAGGTTTAATTACACATGTGATAGAAAATTATAATCAAGTAATTTCAGATACTAGATATATGTCCGATAGACATATGCTAATGCATTTTTTATAAATACTATTGAAATGACATTATATGATAGATCTGTGACCCCTATGCTATTCAGAAGGAAGAAGACAAAGTTTAACAATGGGTCTGATGATATCACCCTGTTGGGTTCGAACACTCGCGACACGAATTCTTCCATCGTTTCCCGGAAAAACGTTTATAACGCGGCCTAATCGCCACTCCGTGGGCGGTAAATTCTCTCTTCTTACGACGACAATATCCCCAATCTTGATGTTCCTCTGCGGAAATTTCCATTTGAACCGTTTATGCATCTCCTTTAAATACTCTTCTTTCCATCTTTTACATAACTGAAGCTGAAGAAGCTTCAATTTTTCCCACCAGTTCACGAGAGAAATTGAAGCCTCTTGCGGAATTGGTTCCAGTAACGAAATAAGAGGTCTTCCGATCGGGAAATGTCCTGGAGTTAACGGAACAGGTGCATTTTGATTTTCGGATATCGCTGAGAGTGACCGAGAGTTCATACAAACTTCTATCCTGCAAAGGAGAGTTGAGAACTTCTCGAAAGTATATTTTGATCCAGCTGCGACTTTCCTGAAATGCGTTTTGAAACTTTTTACGCCAGCCGCCCAGAGCCCGTCCATGTGAGGGGCACCCGGAGGAATGAAGTGCCAAGACAATCCCGGACATTGAGACTTAGACACCTCGGAGGCAGTTTTCTGAAGATACTTTTGGAATTGTTCTTTGAGGACCCGGTCAGATCATACAAAGTTTGTCCCCTTGTCGGAGTACACGTCTTGAGGCAAACCTCTTCTAGCAACAAATCAGTAAAAGCCAGCAAGAAAAGCTGCCGATGTTGCTTCCAGATGTATGGCTTTGGTGCTAAAGCATACGAATAAACACACGTAACCCTTAGTTATGCGGCAGTTACTTGCTAAATACGTTTTTATATCGAATGGGCCAGCGAAGTCTACTCCGGTCTTAGAAAAGGGTTTGGAAAAGTGAGATCGTTTAGGGGGAAGTGCAGCCATGAGCTGTGAGCGAAGATGTTTCTCGTGGATCACACAAAGTTTGCATTGGTTAATACTGGTTTTGATTAAATTTTTAAGTTTTGGAATCCAGTATTCTTGACGAATAAGAACAAACATAAGTTGGTTTCCTCCATGCAGCGGTGTCTTATGGACCAACCCAGAAAGAAGTTTGGCAAACGTGGATTCGTAAGGTATAATAATTGGATATCGTTCAGACCACGATAGATTTGAATTAGCCAGTCTACCATCTACCCGCATTATTACTTTTGCGCCCAGTTTTGGATTCAGCGTAAGAAGCTTACTGAATCGTTTGATCGGCTTATTGCTGCTTAAACACTCATACTCGTTTTTCGTTTTTAATGCATTTTTATTTTTCGAATTCATGACTCTTAACAGCTAGACACAAAAAAACGCTTAAAACTAGCTTAACTAACTTAACTATGTTATATACTAACTTAATGGCCCTATGCGGGCGCTCTAAGCTAAACCTAATGCTTAAAATATGTCTTTCGACGTGACATAACTTAAAATATTTATTAAATCTATACATACAAATAAGAAAAAATGTTTAAGCAAAAACTTAGTAAATGAACTGTATTTTTTATCTATATATAAAACTTACAAACTACCTAAAAACTACTTATTCTAATACAACGCAAATTGTTTTTCGATATACATGTATATAGATATATTGTATACCTTCAAATATACATATAGTATACATACATATACACATATGTATAAGGTTTTTTTTTTATTTTATTTTATTTTTCTGTATTTTTTTTGTATTTTTTTGTATTTTTTGTATTTTTTGTATTTTTTATATTTTTTATATTTTTTTTTCTTCTTTTAAAGCTACTTAAACCGACCTTAAAACTATGTAAGCCGACTTTGCCCCTTGGGAGGCTACAATGAATCAAAAGGAAACGACGAGGGAGTTCCCTCTCCGACCCCGAGCCACCAGAATTTTTGGTTCTGTCTTACTACATCTGCCATATCACGGCTTGATACCGCTCTACTAAACCGGAAACGCTCCGTGGTGCTGTGTGCGACGTGTCGGTCGTAGTTAAGTTGCCTGTCCGCAGCATTTCGGGCAACATGGTAGATTAGCGGCACCGTTACCTGTATCAGATCTTCTCTATCTAAATATAGGAACACCTCTGGGGGGATGAAGCCGTTAATACGCTCGCTCTCGTAATACAAATCATTGGGGTAGTATGCCCCAGAGATCAGGTTATTCATCGAGGACATTGCTCTTACAGTGTGCCTTCGAATCATATTGATCAGGAAATTATCCACTCTGTTTATGTTCGCCCTGTTATACAGGACCTCATTAGAATAGAATTTTATGCACTGGGACTCTGGTGTTCTGTACAACTGAAGACAAGCCCTAAGGCAAGCCCTCTCAAACACCCGAATCCTTTCCATCCAGCTTGCTCCCACGTTGAACCACACGGGACATCCATATACGAATAAGGGCTATGCATCAGAATACCTTCACCCTTGCATCGAGTTGGCTGCTATAAAACAGTCTCTTTGTAAGGGCAAAAGCACCTCTGGCTCTGACCAGAGCAGCATCTACATTTTTGTAAAAATATAGATATTGATCTAGCCAGATCTCAAGGTATCTAACCACACTTCGACTCGCTTGTGGCTGCCCGTGCTGTCCCACGATTGAGAACTTTCGCCAATTCTTTCTGGTATCCCTGGAGGCCCCAGATAACGACGTTCTAAACAGAATAGTTTCTGTCTTCTGGAAGTTGATCTTCAGCTTCCAGTCGTCGCAGTATATCCTGATCTTATCGAAATCACGCTGCAAGAGTATTGCAATGACCTCGATCTTTGGTCCTGACCTATACGCGATCAAGTCGTCTGCATACGCAATAGCATGGGGAAGAGATCCTACGAGATCACTCGTGTAAATGTTAAAGAGGATCGGCGAATTAACCGCACCTTGTTGTAGAACGTTTTTGATTTCGAACGTCCCAGCAGAAGTCACATTGCCATTTTTCACAATGAACTGTCTACTGGTGAGCATATTACAGAGCATCTACAGCAGTGGTTTACTTATACCCAGCCAGTTCAACTTGTAGAAGAGTCCTTCTAGCCATACTGTATCGAAAGCCTTCTCCAAGTCAACCAGGCACCCGTGCATTGTTTCTCACTTTTGTTCCATTGGATATCCGATACCAGTTTAGACGCGGCATGTATTGTATCATGACCCGCCTTGAAACCGAATTGGTTTTTGTTGGTGTAGTGCGTCAATTGTTGCATTGCGGAATATGTCTACGTTGTCAGTGTGATGACAACGAGGTATCGTACTGTCCATCGTTCGTTTGATTGTCTCGTCCATCATTCTTTCACAGACTTTCATAGTGTATAGACGTGTTGTGAATTCAAGTAGAGAATTAGAATTTGGTTATATAAGAGGCGAGTTAGCCTAGTACAAGTGATAGGTGACCGTCATTCACAGACTTTCACGGAGTGTAGACGTGTTTCGGCTTTGAGTGAAATTTTCGGTAAATTTCAAGTAAACAATTAGACAGTGTGAATTTAAGTGGCCAGTTAGCCTAGTGGTAGTGGTGCTGGTCTATCAAGCCAGAGACCCTGGTTCAATTCTCGGCCAGGGAAAATAAAATTATAGACTTTTTTTTTTTTTTTTTCATTCAAAAGAAAAGGGAAATTAAAATAAAAACAAAACACGTGATGGAAGGCGAGCGGTCCGCGCTCCCATTAGCGGGACCAGCGGGTAGAGTGACTGCATCAGTCGATGAAGCAGTTCAGTCAGGCCACCCAGTAACAGTGGTGACCGAAAGTAATTGCAAAAGGAGAAGGAAAATTAAGCCTACTCCTAACTTCGTAAAGCCTCCCTCCACATCAGCTTCAGCTGAACAGCTGCCAGGTGGAGTGAGGGTAGGGGCGCCGAGCACAGTAATAACAGCAGCAGCAGAAAAGAAGCGGCAGAGGTCAGATAACTCAGCCGAATACCCATATATCTCCGACGGTGGGGAAGGCCGCTACATTGGAGACGACAAAAACAATAGCTTCGCCGTTTTGGCGTCCTCCGAATCAGAGGACGAAGATGAAGAAGTCGAGAGTCTGACTTCCAGCATTAAACAGCTGGAAAAAAGGGCGCGTGCTATAAAGGCCAAACAAATGGCCAGAAGAGAGAGGGAGCGGCAGCTGGAGCTACAGGGCGCTTCACAACAACAACAGAAGCAGCCAGAAGGCCAGCTGCAACAACAACAGAAGCAGCCAGAAGGCCAACTGCAACAACAACAAAGTCACCCGCAAATACAGCAGCAACAACAACAGCAGCAGAAAACGCAGCAACAACTACAGCAGCAAACAACGCAGCAACAACCGCAGCAGCAGCAGCAGAAAAAGCAGCAAAAACAGCAGCAGCAGACACAGCAGCAGCAGCAGAAACAACAGCAACAGCAACCGCAGCAACAACCGCAACAGAAGATGACTGCAAAGACAAAGGTGCCTCCAATTAATACTTACAAAATTGAGCTGAAGGATACCATCGAACTATGTAAGTCGGCCATAGGCAGTCATTTTTCTATTAAAAGATTAAATGAAAATAGACATTCTATAAACTGTAATAGTGTGGAAGAATATAAAAAAATTAAAGAATTACTTAGGGATACGACGACGGAGTTCTTCTCCTTCACCCCGAAGGGGGAAAAGCGGCAAACAATGCTGCTGAGGGGGATAGATCCGTCTACTGATCCGGAGACGCTCCTTGCGCTGCTTAAAGAGAAAGAGTGCAACGAGCTCAAATTCGTATGGGTCAAGCCATTCACGAGAGCTAAGGCAAAAAGGGAGAAGCGGAAACTGCCGTTCTTCCTAGTTCAGCTTTCACCCAACAGCAAGCTGGTTGGTCTAAGGAGTATTAAAGTCCTAGACTACCAGGTTGTCGCCTGGGAAAAATTAAGAAGGAGCGAAAACATTTTACAATGTGTTCGCTGCCAAAGGTTCGGGGACGCCGCGTCGAACTGCGAAATGCAGCTTCGATGTGTTAAGTGTGGAAAGAACCACAAAGCAGAGGAATGCACTCTGGGTAAGGATGGAGTGGCAAATAAGAGCCAGCTCTCGTGTGCTTTATGCAGGAACTCGGGACACACCGCAAACTATCGGGGTTGTCCTAAGTTCTAGTATATTAAGAAAGTAAATCTGGTTCGTCAGGAGAAGGTCGTAGTGAAACGTCCACCTGCTCCTATTCAAACACAATCCGTGACTCCCCAAGTGACCTACGCCCAAATGGCGGCAGGTCGGGAAACGCGGAACAGAAAAGACCGAAGGTTGCTTCTCAGGCCCCAGCGCCTAGAGCACCGGAGGCTCAAACTGACCTGCTGGCCATCTTGCTCTCTATCCAAGGGCAGATGGAACAGCTTCAACGTCAGGTACAGGAGCAGGCGAAGCGGGTGGACCAGATCTACGCACTTCTGCCAGGCCTAACGCACCTCCAGTCGTAATGGGTACGAACATGGAAGAGCAACCCTTGAAGATCCTTGCGGTGAATGTGAATTCACTGATTAGGATCGAGCGAAGAACCGTATTGTTTAAGTTGCTAGAAGACCAAACCCCTGATGTGCTTATGGTTAGCGAAACAAAGCTATCCCAGAAGCACAAATTGGGGCACAATAAATACAATATTGTCAGAAGAGACGGACCCAACTCCACACAAGGAGGAGGTGTTGCGATCTTCATACGCAAACAACTGCAATTTAAAGTTATGTACAGCGGTGAAGTGCGAAGGTTCCAGGAGCTGGAAGCGTGTATCGTGTGCATCCCTCTCCGTAGTGGAAAGAGGATGTACTTGGTCGCACTCTATGCACCTGAAGCTACTCAATCTACTTTATTTATTTCAGAGCTCGAGACACTTTTTCGATTCCTAAGGCTGGAGCTGGAAGAGAATTATTTCATCATGGCCGGAGATCTTAACGCCAAACATAGAGATTGGGGAAATATCACACCAAATCCTAGAGGGAACCTACTATTCAATTGGTGGGGTCGGCACAGTGTCGAGTATAAACTCGATTTGAAAGCTACAGATAGTCCGTCGTTTCCTAGAAGCGGCTCCTATCTGAATCTTATGATGTTCGACGTACGGTTACAACTGACCGACATGCACACACTTGTGTATGACAGTGACCATTGCGGACTCAGTGCCGTAATAACGATTCACTACGAAACTGCGGAGTTGGAGGAGTTTGTCCAAACGTACTCCTACAATTATAGTAGGACGCGTTGGACTCGCTTCTCAAGAACTTTGACAAGAGCACTCTTCTCGAATTCGCTCTACCCACAGTCCAATAGGAATCTGTCAAACGAGGAGATTGACTGGTACTTAAAACAAATGGACGAGACAATTAAACGAACTATGGACAATACGATACCTCGGTATCAACATGCTGACAACGCAGACATATTCCGTAATGCAACAATTGACGCACTACACCAACACAAAAGTAGACTGCTGTCGAGACTAAAAACCTTGTACAGACAGTTTACTGACAGCCAAAACTCGGATGTTAGGACACTGAAGTCGTTGATTAAAAACCTCCAAAAATTTAATTAGAGAAAATTATAGACTTTCTGTAAATTTGCATTGGAACAACAAAATTCGGGCTGTAAAATCCAACAACCCGTGTATGTTGCCGCAAATAAATAAAATATTTCGGAGGAATAATCAAAACGACCTTCCGTGTCTTAAGATCCCCCGAACAACGAACAATGGACAAATACTAATAACAGCAGGTATAGATCCAGATAACGCAGTAGGGGATGACAACTTCTTTGTGATCGAAGACCCGCAGGAAAAGGTATAGGTTATAGGGGCTACTTTCCAGGAAGTGTACAAGGTGAATGATACCATTTGCCTGAACCACGACCTTGAAAATCGCGTCCTTGTGCACAAATTCTACCTTCGAAATGATATAGAGCACTGGCGATCCGAGAATATAGGTTCTACCGAGTTCAATTACGATAACATGGCAAATAATGTCATCGCCGATGAGAGCGTACATCCCCCGTACATATCGAAGGTGGAGCTCCAAGCGATCTTTGACTCATTAAGGAGGAAGAAATCTGTGGGAATCGATGGAGTATCGAACATTGTGCTTCGACATCTCCCTCTAGAAGCGGTGGACATTTACACCACTCTGTTTAACAATGCGCTGAATAATGCACATTATCCAGCGCATTGGAAAACAGCAGTGATACAACCAATACCCAAAAGGGGTAAGGAGACTTCCAATCCGGCAAATCTCCGGTCGATAAGTCTCCTTCCGAACATCAGCAAGGTATTCTAGAAAGTGATCAATAGAGCCCTGCTTAAGTGGACTGAGAGCAGTAATATAATTCCGGATAACCAATTCGGTTTTAAGGCGGGGCATGATACAATACATGCCGCGTCTAAACTGGTATCAGATATCCAATGGAACAAAAGCAAGAAACAGTGCACGGGTGCCTGCCTGATTGACTTGGAGAAGGCCTTCGACACCGTATGGTTAGAGGGACTCTTCTACAAGCTAAGCAGGCTGGGCATAAGCAAACCACTGCTGTACATACTTCATAACATGCTCACCAGTAGACAGTTCGTTGCCAAAAATGGCAATGTGACTTCGGCTGGAACATTTCAAATTAAAAATGGTCTGCAACAAGGTGCGGTTAATTCACCGATCCTTTTCAACATTTACACGAGCGATCTGATAGGATCACTTCACCATGCCATTGCGTACGCAGACGACTTGATCGTGTACAGATCAGGGCCAAAAATCGAGGTCATTGCAATTCTCTTGCAACGTGATTTCGATAAGATTTAGCGATATTGCGATGACTGGAAGTTGAAGATCAACTTCCAGAAATCGGAAACCATTCTGTTTAGGACGCCGTTGTCTGGTGCTTCTAGGGATACCAGAAAGAATTGGCGAAAGTTCTCAATAGTTGGACCGCACGGACAGCCAGTTGCATGTTGAAGTGTAGTCAGATACCTGGGGCTCTTGTTAGACCAATATCTATATTTTAACAAACATATAAATGCTGCTCTGGCCAGAGCCAAAGGTGCTTTTGGCCTTACAAAGAGACTTTTTTATAGCCAGCAACTCGATGCAAGGGTAAAGGTAATCTGCTACATGGCCCTCATCCGGCCCATGCTCGTATATGGATGTCCCGTGTGGTTCAACGTGGGGCAAGCTTGTTGGAAAAGATTCGGTTGTTTGAGAGGGCTTGTCTTCGGGCTTGCCTTCACTTGTACAGAACACCAGAGTCCCAGTACATAAAATTCTATCCCAATGAGGTCCTATACAACAGGGCTAACCTAATAAGAGTGGATAATTTCGTTATCAAGCTGATTCGAAGGCATATTGCAAGAGCAATGAGTTCGACGAACAACCTGATCTCCGGGGTTTATTACCCCAATTACGAGTATCACGAGAGAGTGCCCCTTAACGGCTTTGTTCCCCCAGAGGCGTTCCTCTATTTTGATAAGAAAGGTCTGATCCAGGACAGATTGGCGGTTCCGCTAATCTTCCACGTTACTCGGACAGCTGTGGATAGGCGACTCAACTACAACAGAGACGTTGCACATGGCAGTGTGGAGCGTCTCCGGTTTAGTAGGGCGGTATCGGGTCGCGATATTTTTGACGTACAATGTCAGTACGGTCATTTCTGGTGGCTAGCCGAAAGAGAGGAAACTCCTTCGTCGTTTCCTCCTAATCCAGGGTAGCCTGTTGGATGTTTAAAGCTGGCCGTTCTTGTCCATGGCCGACTTACATAGTTTAAGGTTTAGGTAGTTTAGGTATGTTGTACATAGGTTAAAAAAAATAAAAAAATTATCACAGCATTTGGATAGAAAAAAAAAAAAAAAAAATACGGCACTTGAATAGAAAAAAAATAAAATAAAAAACCAAAAAAAAAGTACGTATATAATTACGTAAGGCAGAGTAAGATAGATTAAGGTAGAATAAGATATTTTAAGATTTATTTTAAGGTAGATTTGTAAGTTTTATATATAAGATCAATTAAAAAAAAAAGTTCATGTACTAAGTTTTTGTCTAATTTTCTTAGTAACAATTAAAATTAAAAAATAAATAAATAAATAAACAATTTCGAAGTTCGTTACGTCGAAAGACATAGTTTTAAGTGTTAGGTTTAACTTAGAGCACCCGCATAGGGCCGGTAAGATAGAATAAGAATAGTTAAGTTAGTTAAGCTAGTTTTAAGCGTTTTTTTGTCTAGCGTGTAAGTTATAAATGAATTAATTAATAAAAACTGCATTCAAAATGAAATGAAATTAATGTCCCGTCCATTTGTCTTAGGTACTTGTCGATCTCCTCGTTTGACAGGTTCCTATTGGACGGTGGGTGAAGCGAATTCAAGGAGAGTGCTCTCGTCATAGCTCTGGAGAGGCGTATCCAACGCATCCTACTGTAATTGTAGGAGTACGTTTGAACAAACTCGTCCAATTCCGCAATTTCATTTCGAATTGTAATTTTGGCACGATGGTCACTGTCATACAAAAAAGTGTGTAGGCAGTTTCTCGTTTGTCGGTTCGTGTTGGTCAGTTGTAACCGTACGTCGAACAGCATAAGATCCAGATAGGAGCCGCTTCTAGGAAACGACTGGCTATCTGTAGCTATTAAATCGAGTCTATACTCGACATTGTGTTGACCCCACCAATTGAATAGTAGGTTCCCCCTAGAATTTGGTATGTTAATTCCCCAATCGCTATGTTTGGCATTTGAGGAAATAATTCTCCTCCGACTCCAGCCTTAGACATCGAAAAAGTGTCTCGAGCTCTTTAGTAAATGAAGTAGTTTGAGTAGAACCAGATGCGTAGACCGCGACCAGGCACATCCTCTTTCCACTACGGAGAGCAATGCACACGATACATGCTTCCAGCTCCTGGAATCTCCGCACTTCACCGCTGTACACGGCCTTATATCGCAAGTCTTTGTGGATGAAGATCGCAACACCTCCTCCTTGAGTAGAGTTGGGTCGGTATCTTCTTATAATATTGTATTTATTATGGCTCAGTTTGTGTTTCTGGGATAGCTTAGTTTCGCTAACCAAAAGTACATTAGGGCTTCGATCTTCTAACAACTTAAAAAGTACGGTTCTTCGCTCGATCCTTATCAGTGAATTCACATTCACCGCAAGGATCTTTAAGGGTTTCTCCGCCATCGTATCCATTACGACTGGAGGTGCGCTAGGCCCGGCAGAAATGCGTAGATCTGGTCCACCCGTTTCGCCTGCTCTTCTAACTTACGCTGAAGCTGGATCATTTGCCCTTGAATAGAGAGCAAAATAGTCAGCAAATCAGGCTGAGCCTCAGGTGCTTTAGGCACTGGGGCCTGTGCGGCAACCTTCGGTTGTTGTTGTACCATTGGGGAGTAACGGCTTGTGTTTGACTAGAAACAGGTGGACGCTTGACTTCGACTTTCTGCTGACGAGCCAGGTTTACTTTTTTCATGTACTGGAACTTAGGACAACCCCGATAGTCTGCGATGTGTCCCGAGTTCCCACATAGTGCACACGAGAGTTGGCCTTTATCTGCCGCCCCATTCTTACCCAGGGAACATTCCTCTGCTTTGTGGTTCTTTCCACACTTTACGCATCGAGGCTGCATTTCGCAGTTCGACGCGGCGTGCCCGAACCTTTGACAGTGAACACATTGTAAAATGTTATCGCTCCCCTTTACTTTTTCCCATTTGACAACTTGGTAGTCTAGGACATTAATACTCCTTAGACCACCCAGTTTGCTGTTGGGAGTTATCTGAACAAGGAAGAACGGTAATTTCCGCTCCTCCCTTTTGGCCCTTGCTGTGGTGAACGGCTTGACTCCTACGAACTCAAGACCGTCGCACTCCTTCTCTTTCAACATCCCAAGGAGCTCTCCCGGTTCGATAGACGGATCTATCCCCCTCAGTAGCATCGTTTGCAACTTTTCCCGCTTCGGGTGAAGGAGAAGAACTCCGTCGTCGTTTCCTTTCATAAACCTTTTATTTTTTTTGTACTGCTTTACTGTATTAAAGTGGATAGTATGCCTACCTTCATTAATAGGTTTAATAAAAAAAATGTTTGCCTATGGCCGACTTACATAGCTCAATGGTGTCTTTTAATTCCATCTTGATGGTGTTGATAGGTGGCAGCTTCTCCTTTGCACTCCTCTGCTGCTGATGTTGTTGTTGTTGCTGGTTTTTCTGTTGTTGTTGTTGCTGCTGATTCTGTTTTTGTTGTTTTTGTTGTTGTTGTGACTCCTGTCTCTCCCTGTTTTATCGTTTTTTTTTTATAAAAAATGCTCCAGCGAAATAGCCAGTTGCATTCCTCCCCTTCAAAATTGCGCCCGCAATACGCAACATGCTTCGAATGCACATTAGTTTACCCTAAAGGCAAACTTCGGTCGTACTGTCAAATATAAGGATTAATTTATAAGCCGAACAACACGAATGTGAAATGATCTACCAGGCTCTGTATTTCCCCATCACTACAACCTTCAAACATTCAAAGCCAACGTACATAGGCTCCTCCTCTGTTCCTTTCCCCCCTTTCCCTAATGCCCGTGCCCTGAAACAGTTTAAGGGTATTCATATCCCCTTCGGCGCGCAGATAATAAAAAAAGGGAAAATAGCTGGTTCTGTTAGATGGAGAATAGTGAAATGGTCTTTGTACGTCTTCTAGTCTTACTCGTATTCCTGTAAAACCGTCATTGCTGTTTACTTCCTCCATTGTCATCATTCTTGTCACTGGAAACGTCAGCGTCAGTACTAAAATCGTTAATGTCCATTTGGCCTGGAAATTTGGTTGGTCTTTTAATAATGAGGGGGTGTATATTAGCTAAGTCTGATTTTTTATATTTGGGTTCGTACTTATGTCTGAGTGCTTTGTAATTCTTTACATATCCTTCGTCTTGATTTTGGTCATAATTTTCCCTATTTTCATTGAGCCTATTCCGTAAGTAGGTTGTACACCTTATTTGTGTCTGCCTTTTATGTCTTTCGGTTTCTCTTTTACTGAAGAATGTATTTTATTATACCACTCAACACTTTTAAATACCTTTTCTTTAGTGGATAAATTAGGTTTCTCTACTTCTAATATCCTAACTTTTTTCCTATTGTACTGTGGAATCTTGATTGTTTGCTTTGGTGAAATGGTACGAGTATTCTATATCCTCCTGTTCTAAGAATTTTATTATATTAATAGAGTTAAATTCATTGTCAAGTATTATCTGCTCTGGTTTATCTTTTATTGAGAGATATAGCCTTAATTTATCTACAATGGTTACGCTATCTCTATCCTCTAAATGTAGGATTACTGAATATTTTGAAAACCTGTCAATAAATGTTATGAAGTTATTCTTCTTGTTTTTGTATATGTCTAAATGTAAGTTAACACATTCGACAATCGCATCGCTTGCCCTGAAGAAAAGTGCAAGCGATGCGATTCGCCTGCACATGCGCATCCGCTGTCAGCGATCACCTTACATACTTCAGGTGACGACTTCCACACGCGCATCCGCTATCAGCGATCGTCTTTCATGCTCCAGGTGATTGGGTCTGCGTGGGAAATGCAACGTTGCATTTTAGGTTTAGGTTTCATTCCAGTTCGAACATTAGTACAGAGCACTTGGCTCCGCAAATAAAGACTTATAACGTGAAATCGAATTAATTGTTTTAATGCGGAAGCTGTTGTGGTTCCTTAAGATTATTTTTTTATATCCGTGAGCAAGGATCTCGATAACTGGCGCCCAAGCAGGGACAGTCAGAAAATTAATTTTTGGAAAACAAAAAAAAAACAAAAACCCGTTAAAGTGAATTATTCAATTAAAAGTTCATACAAAAGGAAACCCCACTCTTGGGGAACGAAAAGCAAATAACATACAACGTTCGTTAAGAAAAAAAAAAAAAACCAAAAATAGGTTGTGAAAGTAAAGCATTCATTCAGTGAAGAACGGAAAAGATAATCTCATACACGGCGCAGTTTGGACAAACTAAATGAAACAGTGATACTATTTTTGGAAATTGCGGAACTGAGGAAGCTTTCAACATTTCAACTAATCATCCACCAAAAGAACAGAAACAAGCGATGGGAGGCTGGCCAATTGGTTTTTTGTAAGATATATGCATAGACTTAAGCATGTGTGCAATTTTAGTAATAGCAAAACTGATGAAAATTAATTAAAGAGAAAAAGAATATCTTCTTTTTAAATTTATCAAATTGTCATTATTGGCGGCTCGCAAAAAGGCAGAATGCTCTATGAGGCAGGTATGGAGTACAGTTGTGATTTCCATTCGATGGGTAAACCGACCTACTGGTCAACTGATACTTCGAAAATACCTGACCTGATCGACTTTTTCGTCGTGAAAGGAATTTCTACCAACCACATTAAAGTTGAAGAGAGCTTTGATCTGTCGTCTGACCATTCCCCAGTTGTTTTGACATTGAGCGAAAAACTAGTCTATACCCTAGAGCCAGCGAGACTAACTGGTAGAACAACTAACTGGTAAGGCTTTAGGAACGAAATTGAAGATAATGTTGAACTGAGCGTTCCACTTACGATACCCTATGAACTTGAGGTTGAAGTTGATCGCTTCGTTGAGATCGTATAACTCGCCTCTTGGAATAATACTCCCAATCCAAGGAAAACTCTGGACAAATACGGTCTACGATATCCTACGGAAATAAAAGAATTGGTGAAGGAAAAAAGAAAAGCACGTAAGAAATGGCAACAGAGTCGTGCTCCGCAACATAAAGCTCACTTGAATCACCTGTGCAATTCATTGAAGAAGACTATAAAGGATTTTAAGAATCGTGTGATAGACTCTTATATTGAAAGTTTAACAGCGAAAAAAGATTCCAATTATTCACTTTGGAAAGCTGTAAAAGGCACCAAAAGGCCCAAGGTCCCCGCGCCGCCTACTAAATTAAATCACAATGAATGGGCAAGGGAAGATAAAGAAAAAGCGGACGTTTTTGCGGTCCACCTGGAAGATACCTTTAAACCGTACGATGGTCAAGTGTTTTACGACAATATCAATAGGCCGGATTTACCATCTGACGATTTAGCACTTACAAGTGCAACGCTGAGTGAACTCAAACATGAGATCGGGAATCTAAAACCTAAGAAAGCTCCTGGTTATGACTTGATCACTGGAGAAATTCTCAAAGCTTTACCTAGAAAAGCATTGATTAAGCTTCTTCATATTGTAAATGCTGCTCTCAGATTAAAAGACGTGCCTGACCAATGGAAAATTGCGGAAGTTATAATGATTTTAAAACCAGGAAAGCCGCCAAATGAGGTAAAATCTTATAGACCAATTTCGCTACTTCGAGTCATATCCAAAATTTTCGAGAGGTTATTGCTAAGGCGCCTCCAATCGGTTAGAGAAGGAAATAATCTTATCCCTGACCACCAGTTTGGGTTCAGAAGTAAGCATTCGACGATTGACTAGGTGCATAGAATTACTGATGTAATCGAGAAAGCACTTGAAGAGAAAAAGATATGCTCAAGCGTATTTCTTGACGTCTCGCAAGCCTTTGATAAGGTGTGGCATGATGGCTTGAATTGTAAATTACGACAAGTTCTCCCTGTATGCCTATACGACATTCTAGAATCATATCTTGGGAATAGACTCTTCCGTGTTAGACATGGAAATGAATACTCGGAGCTAAAAGAAATTCCTGCCGGTGTACCGCAAGGAAGCGTTCTTGGGCCACTTCTCTATCTGTTATATTCTCGAGATATACCGAAAGAAGATGGCACTATCCTGGCTACGTTTGCCGATGACACCGCTATCCTAGCCGTAGGTAAAACAATTGAAGAAACGACTGTAAAACGCACTGAATAAAGTAAATGAATGGACGAGGGACTGGCAGATCGCCCTCAACGAATCTAAATTTGTTCACGTGTATTTCACTTATAAGAAAACTAATTTTCCTAAACTTGGCCTGAATACCTTTTGCAAACGAGGCCAAATACTTTGGAATGACACTCGACGCAAGACTGAAATGGAATTCTCACGTGAAAATGAAACGTAAAGAACTCGAAATCAAATACGGTGGTATACTAGAAACGATGATATCCACAGGGATCTCGGAATTCCGACAATCGAAGCTGAAATTAGAAGCTTCGCGAGAAAGCATAGAAACCGACTAATCGGACATGTCAACAATACAATCCAACAAATTCTGGATGAAAGCAATTTATTGCGCCTACTACAAAGGACGAAACCTTTCGACTTGGCGAGATAGGAATCAACCGCGCTTAGATTGCGGAACATGCAGGATCTTTCAGTGGAAGGTAACCTGCCAAACGTGGTTTTTTTTAGTCAGTAAGAATCTGACACTACTATGAGCACGCGCTTGCTATCCTCATAGTGTCTATGGAAGATTTTTTCACTAACCCTCGGGAAAAAAAAATAATAATAATTGTCAACGCTCATGTGTGCGTATATGTAATGAAAAAGCAACTAAACAGCGACAAAAATTAAAAAAAAGACATAAAAATATAGAAAAACTTATTTAGCTTACTAAATTATGTCCAGGAGTAGTCTCTCACGAAAATAGGGGCTGGTTCACGAAAAAGAAGTTATTTAGATATAATTTTCGGAGGTGTAGACCTTCGTACCTTAGTAGGTCGTTTGTAACCCTCAACGTTTATGACTAAAACGGATAAATACGAACCTTCCGATCCAAAGTGACAACCCCTTAAAGTTAATAGTTGGTTGTCTCAAAAATAACAATTGATTGAAAAAAAAAATAAATAAATATATACCCGTAATCAAGCCACAAAATTGTTATTATTAGCACTTGGTTGTCGCAAAAATAACAGTTGGTTAAATAGGCAACTAACTAAAATATATCCGTAATCGAAGCCACCAAATTTTATTATTCAAAGATAGCAATAACTTCTGTCGTTCATATCTTTGTATTTTTGTTGAATCACCCATACCTCCTTGGCGTTAGAATAGTGTAAATGGTACAAGCTTATTAACCTATTACTATTGATACGAGAATCGAAATTTTATTTTATTTTTATTTTATTCTAACTTCTGTCGCTCATACCCTCGAATTTTTGTTGAGTCACCCAAATCCTCACCTTTTTCGCGTTAGAATAGAATAAATGGACGAACTAAAGAATTCGGTGACCCAGCTCACGGGCGCTGTTAACACCGTTCTTGAACAGCTTTGTATAGAGCGCCGCATTGGCCAAATCGAACAATGCAATCCTAGACAGGCAATCCAATCCCTTTCGGAACAACTGCGGGCTGTAGAGAGCCATATCCACTCTATAGAACAGGTAGGTCCGGTGGCCATACCGGTACCACAAGCAGAAAATCCACCACCGCTCCAAGGGAGGATATATCCAAGCTTCCGGACTCCGTTAAGGAGCTTCAGGTCTTTGATGGCAACCCGGTGCACTATGTTTCCTGGGTTCACAGCGTAGAAACGATAATGAAGGACTACGAAATTGTACTCCACCGAGACAGTGGATGCCCTAGTAGAAACCTACCGGAATCGCGCACTAGACGTTTTTGTGTGGAGACTGAATGGGGATCCTTCGAGGCTACTCACAATTCAGAAGCCTAAGACCCTGCCGGAGGCATACTCATCTTGCCTCGAAATGCAAAATCTCAATTTCAGGAGCAATTCGGTGCACATCCAGGCGCCGAATACGATATCATCTCCCGTCTACTATAATTTTAAAAATGGCAGAGGGCCTCCCCCTTCGGGAAATCCAACTAAGCCATTCAATGGCAGAAATAATTTCAGCCAGAGGCCACGTTCCTCCTGGAACACAAGACTCCAACAACAATATCCTCCACCAAGACCGACAGGTCCGAAGCCAGCAATCAAGATGGAGATAGATAATTCCGTTCAGACAAAAAATGTGAATTACATAAATAGGCCTAAAAATTTATTCAAATGAGAGACTAGTTCTGACAGCTACCCAATGAAACAACAACGGTGTTACCACATGAAATCGACCACCGACCAGGATCCTGATGCACCGGAGACCGCAGACACCTCCGCCGAGGGGCCTAGTGACGAAAATTTTATGGTAGGCGCCTCGTTTCCAGCGTACCATACATAGAGTATGTCGCGCGGGACGGGAAAATACTGAATTTTCTCGTAGATACTGGTGCAAATAAAAAATTAATTAAATCCAAACTAGCACCAAACGCAAATCCTGTCCAAAAACCATTTTACATTGATTTTCCTGCTGGGAAGAGACTAGTTGAAACCATAATTTGCGGCAAATTCTTCTCTTCCCTAGGCTGCGATTTAGATATAACATTTTTTATTCTTCCGAGTTTGGAATCATTCGATGGAATAATCGGTGACGACAATCGTTAAGCCAGTCTGGACCACGTTCTCACAAGAGCGAGGTTGCAAGTTGCTAGCCAGAAATACCCCGCGTTAAGAAGTCTGCTGGGTTGCTTTTCCCAGGGCAATGACTCCAGTCTGAGATCGTAGTATGACGGCGTATTTCCATGACACGACTCTGTACGTAGGGCTTCCAACGTTGGGTTTGGCCATAGATACGATTTAGAGTAATTTTTGAATCCGCCCATAGAAGAAATTTGTGTATGGGGATTCGTAAATGCTTCTTGAAGTAAGCGCATAATCTAGATGCGACCAAGGCAGCCGTAAGCTCCAACTTCGGAAGAGTAAGTTAATCTAACCTATCATCCTTCAAAGGTGCGACTCGAATCCTTGCGCACAGAAAGAAAGTTGTTCCTCTAGCTCTAAAAGATAAGCAACCGCTCCGTAAGCGTTAATACTGGCATCAGCATATTTATGTGGCACTGAATGACGTTCGAAGCTGAGACTGACGTAACTGATCTGGGAATCGCCAAATCCTTCAGCTGTAAGATGTTACGAATACACTCATTGCACGGTAGGCTTAGATTAGATGGTAGAGCCTCGTTCCAAGAAAGTTTCCTTCTCCATGCTGACTGGAATATGATTTTCAGCTTTATTATGGTTGAACAAACCACACCCAATGAATCGTAGACTCTTGCAATTGCTTGCAGAATATTCCGCTTTGTTCCTCTGCACTGATTTATTTGAACAAAACTCTGAACAGAGTCCAACGGCACTGCCAACTCATAGCTAAATGCTGACCACCTTAAACCCAAAACCTTTTGACTGATAGGAAACTCCTGAGAGCCCATCGCTGCCCGTAGTGCCGCACTGTTGAAATGCCACTTTCTAAAATTCATGGAAGCCCTTCCCCTGATATTAAGCTCTCGGCTTCCGTATCAACAGTAACGACGTGGTCATCCACATAGAAACTCTTAGTAAGTATACGACAAGTCTCAGGAAATTTCTGCTGCTCCTGCTTCAGGTGAGATCGTATCGTGGCTGAAAGTATGAATGGACTGCAACTGACGTCAAAGGTTATTCTGGTCATGCGAAATTCTTTATAACAGGGTCGTTCGCCAGCCTTCGGAAGCGTGCCATACCAGACAAATCGATGTGCATCCCTATCGGTTTAGTTTAATACTATTCGCAGAAAAGCCTTTTCAATATCCGCCACGACGCCGATGCGACCAATACGGAAATTCAGTAAGATTCTAAAGACATCAGGTAAGAGATTGGTTCCAGTATAAAGCTGATCGTTCAATGGTGGACTTTCCTTGGCATGGCTGGAGGCATAGAAAACTACGCGCAGCTTAGTAGTAGTACTGGTTTCCTTATAGACGGGTCGATGAGGTAGATAAATAACCCGTCGCGATGTTACTTCTAAGGTATATTTAACAGGTTCTGCTATGCCTTAGTCGATCATCTGACGTATAGCCAAGTCATATTCCTTTAGCTTGTCCGGATCCCTAGATAAGTGTTTCGTCCATCCAACACCAGCTCTGGATCCTTCTAAGGCATTGCAGCTTCATATCGTAATCCGCGCTTCTTCAGACACATCTTTGTCAGTTCTTCAGTCATGTGTACCTTTCCCGATTCTTCCCCTCGTATGCCAATTGATTCCAAAGACCACATCCTCATCACTGTAACTCGGAGAGCTTAGCACGTTGGCGACAACAGACGACATTCCATTTCCAATTTGTCCGAGGTTAAGGTTATCATCAGAAGAGTGGAACCCTTGCATCGTCCAACCAAAAATTATTTCCACAGCTCTCAGACGGTTAGATAATTTACGTTGTTTGCCACTGACCACTTGCCAATAAAAATTGGAGCCAATGAGCAAAGTCAACCCTTCAACCGTTTCCAATGTAGCATGTAAATTATCCTCTAGTTGAAATCTCTTAAACACGTGACAGGAACTATCTGGAACCTTCAAGACATCAACGCATATGTCCGGCACAACAATCGCTTCCACAAGGGTACTTTTAGCAGTGTACTGGCTTTTCAGCAGCACTTTTACCTTCTTAAACACTTTTGTGGGCGACTGTTCTTTAGACCCAAAAGGTATAACCACTATATGCCAGCTGCAGTCTCTCCACTAAACTCTTCCGTATGTACGAGTGTTGGCTACCACCGTCGACTACCACTCGAATGAGCAAACTGTTCTTTACGCTAGCAACTATACATCGCTCTGTCTTTAAAAAGACATTTGATAAATTAAAAGTATGCGCACAAAGATTACATCCCGTTTCTTTATCTCCTTTATCTCTTTTATATGAAGGGTCACACATCGATGTAATTTATACATAAAGGATATAATGTGGAGTGGAAATCATTGATATGCATATATGTGTGTATTATATAATATGAACAGGGTGTTCATTGAAGTGTTTCTTGATTATTTTCAACAATCATGAACAAGTACACTACGCACCGAAAAGAACTCGCGGTCAAAGATGACATGTTGTTCACATATTTAAGATCAAAATGTAATGTGGATATGGCAGCCTGCCAACTAAATGACTGTCTAATCTCTTCCTTCAGAAGCAGCTGTGTCCCAAAAAATTACAATACAGGCAAACGGAGAGTACCGTGGTCGAATGACCAGCTAGAGATACTACGTAAAAGGGTGAAAAAACTTTTTAACACCGCAAAACACAATAAAAATTGGGAAGAATATAGGTCCGCATTGACTAAATTCAACAAAGAGTTGAGGAAATCCAAGAGAACAGAATGGAGAAAGAACTGGAGAAAGAAAAGGATTATTCCAACGGGGTGGGATTGCCTATCAAACCTGATGGCACCTCTACCTATACATCCGGTCGAAGGGAAACCCTGAAAAATTTGCTCGAGGTACACTTCCCTTGTTCGACAATTTTAAGTGATCACGCACCTGTTGCTCCTGAAGGCACCATATGTGGCACCTCCAGAAAAATCAACAGCTTGTCTGGAAATCTGTTCAGTCAAGACAAAATTAAATGGGCAATCGGCTCATTTAAACCCTTTAAGGCACTTGGCAGTGATGGTGTTTTTCCAGCCCTTATTCAGAAAGGTCTAGAATACATCCTGCCCACCTTGGTAGCTATATTTAAATTCGGAGACATTCCACTAACTTGGCGGGAGGTAAATGTAGTGTTTATCCCTAAGCTAGGTAACAAACCCAGTGAGCTATCCAAATCCTACCGTCCAATCAGTTTGACATTGTTTTTCTTGAAAACCATGGAAAGACTGCTAGACATACATATTAGAGATCTCAATACGTGAAAGAAAAACTGCTGGATAAGTCAAAACTTAGTTGTAGTATGTAATCAAAGAAATTTATCACGAAGGGAGGTTTTTTTAGTGAGTAAAAATCTCACACTACTATGAGCACACGCTATCGATCCTCATAGTGTGTTCATGAAGATTTTTTACCTACCCTCGGAAAAAAAAAAAAAAAAAAAATATATATATATATTAGAGGTATTCTTGACTACTCCTCTGCACTCTAGTCAATAAGCATACAGGAAAGGTCGATCCACAGAAGGCGACCTTCATCATCTTGTTACAGAGATTAAATCGGCCTATCGTGGCAAAGAAATCGCCCTTTGCGCATTCCTTTTGATAATACTGGTTATGAGTCCATCACTAGTACCATGAGACGCAGGAGAATCGACGAACCTATTACCAGATGGGCAGGACTACGCTTGATAGCCGCATAATAACATCTTCATCAGAAGAGGTCTCTGTGACTGTCTCCGCGGCTAAAGGCTGCTTTTTATTATTTTCTCTTCATACTCGTAACTATACAATTTGTTACCCGCTAAGCTTATGACTTGTTGTTGTTTGAAAGTTCTACAATTATTTTAAGTTTTTCTTGTATTCTAAATTGGATATAATAATTTTGAATCCTATAAAAAATACATTCAAATTTTTAAAATTCTAATCTCGACAAATTAGAGTTTAAGTAATAGAATATAAATTCAGAAAGTGCGATTTTATTTCTTTCCTACGTTTTCTTATCATTAAAGATAGTGTTTATGTTGCTTGGCAGTGAATTTTTTATCGTCGGGCTGAGCTGTCCTCTTCCATAGTTATCGCAGATTGCCGGAATTTCCAAAAGTTGTTGAGCTCGTCTTCTAGTGTTTTGATTCTGACGTATCAGAGTTAATGATTTTAACTAAACGTTGTTAAAGACTCAGAACCTTATCTGTATGTGTTTTTGACGCATTTCCCCATGCTAATACGCCATATCTCACACGGGATTCAGCAAGCGAATAGTAAACCTGTTTCTGGACATCTGTGGTTGTGTATCCCTTCAGGTATGCCGTCGCAAAAATAGCACTCTTCAGTTGTAGTTGCAATCGATATATGTATATGCTCGTACCAAATGAAATCTTCGTCTATGACGATTCCCAGATATTTAACGCTTTAACGACTTGAATAGGTTCGCTTCTTTTCGTGGTTGGACAGTCTTCATTTTTGTGGTAGATATTTATATCAGCTGTTGGTTTATTTGGTGTGCGTATGTGCACCATCTTGGTCTTCTCAGGGTTAATTGCCAAACTATGATCGTGGCACCATCGTGAAAGCTTATCAAACTTCTCCTGCATTATTTCTGTCGCAGTATCAAGACACGTATGCTTCACCACAATAGCAATATCGTCTGCATAAGCGAATACCGTACTTTTTTTAAATATACAGGATGAACAGTTGTTGCGACAAATTTGGCCGCAACCGAGACTCTTTTGTGAAACAGGCAAAGTGAACACAAGTTTATGCGTTGCCAAGTTACAAAACCTTTATTTAAGATAGTACAAATTAAATACTTAATTTATGATTCTTATGTGCTAACTTACGTAGTCTCCTAAATTGTTACATATGGTGTAATGTAAAAATGGGGTTTATTTCTCCAGCTTAGTGCACACGAGGCACTTGTGATGACGGCTCCAAAGAAAAAGAAAGAACAAAAAGGCCACCAGAAAAGCCGTGTAATGCAAATGGAGTTTGACAGCTTTGACCTGGCGGTGGCTCCATCTATCAATCATTAGGGGGGAAGCTACTGCTTTTAGGGTCCGCTGACACTTTCCCCAACACCCCCCTCGGTAGTTTCCCCCCTGGGCTCATACCCTTTGGAGCTTCAACGTCGAGGACCGCCTGTTTAACCACGGGTCTTTCGTAGATGCCACTCTGTGTTTGTACGAAAGCACTTCGTACTTGACCATCCTTCGAGAGTTTGACCTGAACTACTCGGCCCTTAGGCCAGCAGTTTCTAGGACTATTTGGATCAACGACCAAAACGATGTCGCCGACTTCAACAGGCTTCACGGGCGTGAACCATTTTGTGCATCTAGTAAGCGTGGGTAAGTATTCCGCCACCCAGCGCCTCCAGAAGCGGTCCGCAAACTACTGCGAGACAAGCCAATTTTTCCTTAGCACTCTGACTTCATCGTTGAACTCCGCTACAGGTTTTAATCCACTAGCCGAGCCCAACAGAAAATGGTTGGGCGTTAGAGCCTCTTGGTTTTCAATGTCGATTGGAATGTACGTCAAAGGCCGTGAATTCAGAATACTTTCCGCTTCTATTAACATACTTCGCAGTAGTTCATCGATCGGATTCCGCGCCGGTCTAGTTGCATAGATAACGTTTTTTATAGAGCGTACCGATCTCTCCCAACTGCCACCCATATGCGGTGAGCCAGGTGGTATGAATTTCCATTTTGTGGTGGTTGTGGTGATCGCCTCCGCTAATCTGCCCTCTTGGATTGTTTCGTAAGCTTCCGTTGGTTCCGTTGTCACAATGGAATTCGATGGGTGTTCTGCGTCTTGCCATGAAATTGCGAACTCTAAGAATGCAGCAGTCGGCCGACAAGGTGTGGGCAACTTCTATGCGCCCCATCTCTTCTCAACTCTTCGTCCTACAGTTACTGTCATTGGGCCAAATAGTCGACTCCGACACGGGCAAATGGTCGACGAAACGAGGCCAGTCGCGCCGGTGGAAGTTGAGCCATAATCGGTGGGCGCAGTTGAGCTTGGGCATTCCTGCACGCTTGACAGGACCTCCTTACGGTTTTAAGTGCGGATCGCATTCGAATGACATAGAATTTCTGTTGAAGCTCGTTTATCACCGATTCGTCATTTCGGTGTTTGTATCGACTATGTACGTTCTTGATAATATGTGATGTAATCGGATGCGATCTGGGAAGAATAATGGGTAGCCTGAGGTCCACTCTGATTTCATCCGCGTGGCGAATCCATCCTTTCTCCGATAAAACGCTCCGCGCTTGTATTTTTAACGAATTGCGCAGTGCACGGAGAACTCGTGGCTCCTAAAGTCATGACCGTCATGATATATGCATCGGGCTTTCCTTCCTCGTCGCTACCCCACAAGAATCGTTGATAATGTTGGTCTTCCTTTCTGATGCCGACCTGGTGGAACATTTCCATTATATCCCCGCAGATTGCCACCTTGTGTTGCCTAAACTTGTAGATGACCGACGTCAGAGGCGTCAGTTGGTCGGGGCCTTTAAGCAGTAAGGAGTTTAATTAAATTCCCTGAACTACAGCTGCAGCGTCCCAAACAATTCTAATTTTTCCTGGTTTGTTCGGGTTTTCTACGGGGAAAATCGGCAGGTACCACGACCGTTCGTGACCTTCGAATACCTCTTCGGCTGAGAGTTTTTTTTTATAATTTGCACGTGTTAAAGGGGATATGAATACCCTTATACTAATTTTTTAGAACACGTAGGTTTTTTTTTTGTGGAAAGGAAGAGACAGAGAGAAAGACAAAGTGGTGTGGTTTAAAACTTAGGTGGTATTAAGTTTCTGTAAACTCCAAGGGTGGCTGTCCAGATGACTGGGGAGTATTTCTTTCCGTCCTCCTGATGTCAACATCACGATCAAGTTGCATTTTGGCCATATTAGTTTACGAGCGTAGCCCTTCACGACATACTCATGGAGTTTCTTGGTTACTGCGTCAGTTATGCCTTGATCACGTCCCATACGCCTTTGAAGACACACTAGCCGTCTCCTGGCCATCGGGAAACTATTCGGTAACCGGATTTCATCAAACTTCCAGAGAAGTGCCGATTCATACTTTCCATTTTTGTATACGGTGCGGGTGCGCAAAAGATCTAAAGCTCGCACGTCTTCGCTGGACATTATAAACTTTTGAGGGTTTGAGGCTCCGAATTTTTCTTCACAAATGAAATCCTTCATTAGGTGACGTAGGTCGCTGCATTCACAAACGTGAAAGCTGTAATTTTTACCAGTGCCTCCGTGGTCGTTCATCCTCTTGAAGCAATTGCCATGGACCACTCATCCAAAACGAGTTTTAGTCGCCATAGGCTCTTGCGGACCCCCATCTTTGGATCGCAATGGGAGCCCCAGTTGAGTGTTGTTAACACCTATTAGCAACCGTGGAACAGCTTTGCTATAAGAATCGATGGAAAGTCCATTCAGGTGACCGAACTTCTTTTGCAACTCCTCTGCATTAAATGTCTGCGCCGGTAAGCAAAGGTTTTCCACAGTGTGAACATTTGTCAGGGAGAATCTTTTCGCTTTTGATTCAGTACCCGATACTTGCAGGTGAATTAACTCGGAGTGTCTCTCATATCGCGATGTGTTTCCAGTCCACTTCAAACATAGTGGCCGTGGCGTTCGTTTTGCATTTAACTGCCTTGCTACTTCTTCATCGATTAGTGTTAGAGATGATCCATCATCCAGGAATGCATACGCCTTTATTTTGACTCCTTGTCCATACAGGAATACAGGTACAACTCGAAACAGTACAGCAGCGGTATCGTAGCTCAGAGTGTCGGGAGGGTTTCTTAAGTGTATTCCAACGGTTCCCGCCTTTGGTGCTTGATCGATGTCCTTCTGATCATTGTGAAGGAGCCTGTGGTGTTTTAAAGTGCAGCCTCAACCGTAGCACAAAGGTTCTGCACTGCTATGGCGAAGGTGACGATAGATTCGAGCTTGTCTGCCTTTGGAGGGGGCGTAGAGTGAATTGCCTGCAGCAGGGTATTGATAATCAGCTCAGGTCTTCCATACAGCATTCTCAATGTCTCAATGACCCGGCGAACACAATTTGGCTGTATTAAGAGACTTCTCACCGCTGCAAGCGCATTACCCTTTAGAGCTTTGTGTAACCGCATTAGGTTTTCTTCATCGGTGAAGCCACATAGCTCAGTGCTTCTATTGAAGTTGGAGATAAAGAGTGGCCACTCCGCAGGGTCTCCTCCGAAAGTCTGCAAGTCTCGTGACATTAGGTGGCGCGCTGCTATAAGGTTCCTGTTTAAAGCATTACCTAAAGAGTCTTGTTGGCCATGGTGAAAAAAGGCAAAGGTTGTGAGGCCGGCAAAGTAGGCTGCGGAAAGTGTTGTGTAGCTTGTGAGGGCATCCGGAAATTTACCGAGGATGGCAGGGTATTCCTGGATGGCACGAACGAGTGTTGCTGTGGGTCCAGCGGTGGTCTTGTGCCATCCGTCCATGACTCGATATGTTGACGTTGAGAAGTGTTTGGCATGAAGGCTGGACGATGTTCACCAGCATCCGTTGTGGACTGCAGACAATTCAGCGTTGGCATCCTCTTAATCCAGTTATCTACATTGGGTCTTGAAGCGGTTGCGCCTTCATCTTCCTCTGCATCTTCATCATCGGACTCTGAGTTCACAACTTGGTAGTTGATATTTTTTATTTAAATATTCGGCATCTCCTATTCGCCTTCGTACCAGCTCCTCCTTCTCCCGTATTTCCCTTAATGTCCGTTCCTCCTCGATTTTCCGTAGCTCTAGCTGGAGTCGCTTGGTTGAATAAGAATTGGATGACCTAGAACTGAAT
>CAUJBT010000058.1:0-34141 GCA_963082735.1 Pocota personata
TTAAAGTCCAAACAAGTGAAAAAAAACCATTCATTCGTTCGGCTGAAAAATCCATCGAACAATTTTTCCAACCGATGCGATGGTTTAAATCCAAACAAGTGAAAAGAAACCATTCATTCGTTCAACTGAAAAATACGTCGAACAATTTTTCCAACCGATGCGATGGTTTATTCATCCTTTCGACTGCAAAATCCATGGTACAATTTTTCCAGCAGATGCGACGGTAAAAAAAAATCATTCATTCGTTCGACTGCAAAATCCATCGAACAATTTTTCCAACGTATGCGATGGATTAAAGTCCAAACAAGTGAAAAAAAACCATTCATTCGTTCGACTGAAAAATCCATCGAACAATTTTTCCAACAGATGCGATGGTAAAAAAAAACCATTCATTCGTTCGACTGCAAAATCCATCGAACAATTTTTCCAACCGATGCGATTGTTTAAAGTCCAAAAAAGTGAAAAAACAAACCATTCATTCGTTCGACTGAAAAATACATCGAACAATTCTTCCAACCGATGCGATGGTTTAAACTCCAAACAAGTGAAAAAAAACCATTCATTCGTTCGACTGAAAAATCCATCGAACAATTCTTCCAACCGATGCGAAGGTTTAAAGTCCAAACAAGTGAAAAGAAACCATTCATTCGTTCAACAGAAAAATACATCGAACAATTTTTCCAACCGATGCGATGGTTTAAAGTCAAAACGAGTGAAAAAAAACATTCATCCTTTCGACTGCAAAATCCATTTTACAATTTTTCCAGCAGATGCGACGGTAAAAAAAAACCATTCATTCGTTCGACTGCAAAATCCATCGAACAATTTTTCCAACCGATGGGATTGTTTAAAGTCCTAACAAGTGAAAAAAACCATTCATCCTTTCGACTGCAAAATCCATGGTACAATTTTTCCAGCAGATGCGACGGTAAAAAAAAATCATTCATTCGTTCGACTGCAAAATCCATCGAACAATTTTTCCAACCGACGCGATGGTTTAAATCCAAACAAGTGAAAAGAAACCATTCATTCGTTCAACTGAAAAATACGTCGAACAATTTTTCCAACCGATGCGATGGTTTAAAGTCAAAACGAGTGAAAAAAAACATTCATCCTTTCGACTGCAAAATCCATGGTACAATTTTTCCAACAGATGCGACGGTAAAAAAAAATCATTCATTCGTTCGACTGCAAAATCCATCGAACAATTTTTCCAACGTATGCGATGGATTAAAGTCCAAACAAGTGAAAAAAAACCATTCATTCGTTCGACTGAAGAATCTATCGAACAATTTTTCCAACAGATGCGATGGTAAAAAAAAACCATTCATTCGTTCGACTGCAAAATCCATCGAACAATTTTTCCAACCGATGCGATTGTTTAAAGTCCAAACAAGTGAAAAAAGAAACCATTCATTCGTTCGACTGAAAAATCCATCGAACAATTCTTCTAACCGATGCGATGGTTTAAATCCAAACAATTGAAAAGAAACCATTCATTCGTTCAACTGAAAAATACATCGAACAATTTTTCCAACGTATGCGATGGTAAAAAAAAACCATTCATTCGTTCGACTGAAAAATCCATCGAACAATTTTTCCAACAGATGCGATGGTAAAAAGAAACCATTCATTCGTTCGACTGCAAAATCCATCGAACAATTTTTCCAACCGACGCGATGGTTTAAAGTCCAAACAAGTGAAAAAAAACCATTCATTCGTTCGGCTGAAAAATCCATCGAACAATTTTTCCAACCGATGCGATGGTTTAAATCCAAACAAGTGAAAAGAAACCATTCATTCGTTCAACTGAAAAATACATCGAACAATTTTTCCAACCGATGCGATGGTTTAAAGTCAAAACGAGTGAAAAAAAACATTCATCCTTTCGACTGCAAAATCCATGGTACAATTTTTCCAGCAGATGCGACGGCAAAAAAAAATCATTCATTCGTTCGACTGCAAAACCCATCGAACAATTTTTAAAACCGACGCGATGGTTTAAAGTCCAAACAAGTGAAAAAAAACCATTCATTCGTTCGGCTGAAAAATCCATCGAACAATTTTTCCAACCGAAGCGATGGTTTAAATCCAAACAAGTGAAAAGAAACCATTCATTCGTTCAACTGAAAAATACATCGAACAATTTTTCCAACCGATGCGATGGTTTAAAGTCAAAACGAGTGAAAAAAAACATTCGTCCTTTCGACTGCAAAATCCATGGTACAATTTTTCCAGCAGATGCGACGGCAAAAAAAAATCATTCATTCGTTCGACTGCAAAACCCATCGAACAATTTTTAAAACCGACGCGATGGATTAAAGTCCAAACAAGTGAAAAAAAAAACCATTCATTCGTTCGACTGAAAAATCCATCGAACAATTTTTCCAACATATGCGATGGCAAAAAAAACCATTCATTCGTTCGACTGCAAAATCCATCGAACAATTTTTCCAACCGATGCGATTGTTTAAAGTCCAAACAAGTGAAAAAAGAAACCATTCATTCGTTCGACTGAAAAATCCATCGAACAATTCTTCCAACCGATGCGATGGTTTAAACTCCAAACAAGTGAAAAAAAACCATTCATTCGTTCGACTGAAAAATCCATCGAACAATTTTTCCAACAGATGCGAAGGTTTAAAGTCCAAACAAGTGAAAAGAAACCATTCATTCGTTCAACTGAAAAATACATCGAACAATTTTTCCAACCGATGCGATGGTTTAAAGTCAAAACGAGTGAAAAAAAACATTCATCCTTTCGACTGCAAAATCCATGGTACAATTTTTCCAGCAGATGCGACGGTAAAAAAAAATCATTCATTCGTTCGACTGCAAAATCCATCGAACAATTTTTCCAACCGACGCGATGGTTTAAAGTCCAAACAAGTGAAAAAAAACCATTCATTCGTTCGGCTGAAAAATCCATCGAACAATTTTTCCAACCGATGCGATGGTTTAAATCCAAACAAGTGAAAAGAAACCATTCATTCGTTCAACTGAAAAATACGTCGAATAATTTTTCCAACCGATGCGATGGTTTAAAGTCAAAACGAGTGAAAAAAAACATTCATCCTTTCGACTGCAAAATCTATGTTACAATTTTTCCAGCAGATGCGACGGTAAAAAAAAATCATTCATTCGTTCGACTGCAAAATCCATCGAACAATTTTTCCAACGTATGCGATGGATTAAAGTCCAAACAAGTGAAAAAAAACCATTCATTCGTTCGACTGAAAAATCCATCGAACAATTTTTCCAACAGATGCGATGGTAAAAAAAAACCATTCATTCGTTCGACTGCAAAATCCATCGAACAATTTTTCCAACCGATGCGATTGTTTAAATTCCAAACAAGTGAAAAAAGAAACCATTCATTCGTTCGACTGAAAAATCCATCGAACAATTCTTCCAACCGATGCGATGGTTTAAACTCCAAACAAGTGAAAAAAAACCATTCATTCGTTCGACTGAAAAATCCATCGAACAATTTTTCCAACAGATGCGATGGTAAAAAAAAACCATTCATTCGTTCGACTGCAAAATCCATCGAACAATTTTTCCAACCGATGCGATTGTTTAAAGTCCAAACAAGTGAAAAAAGAAACCATTAATTCGTTCGACTGAAAAATCCATCGAACAATTCTTCCAACCGATGCGATGGTTTAAATCCAAACAAGTGAAAAGAAACCGTTCATTCGTTCAACTGAAAAATACGTCGAACAATTTTTCCAACCGCTGCGATGGTTTAAAGTCAAAACGAGTGAAAAAAAACATTCATCCTTTCGACTGCAAAATCCATGGTACAATTTTTCCAGCAGATGCGACGGTAAAAAAAAATCATTCATTCGTTCGACTGCAAAATCCATCGAACAATTTTTCCAACCGACGCGATGGTTTAAAGTCAAAACAAGTGAAAAAAAACCATTCATTCGTTCGGCTGAAAAATCCATCGAACAATTTTTCCAACCGATGCGATGGTTTAAATCCAAACAATTGAAAAGAAACCATTCATTCGTTCAACTGAAAAATACATCGAACAATTTTTCCAACGTATGCGATGGTAAAAAAAAACCATTCATTCGTTCGACTGCAAAATCCATCGAACAATTTTTCCAACCGATGCGATTGTTTAAAGTCCTAACAAGTGAAAAAGAAACCACTCACTCGTTCGACTGAAAAAAACAACCAACAATTTTTCCAACCGATGCGATGGTTTAAACTCCAAACAAGTGAAAAAAAACCATTCATTCGTTCGACTGAAAAATCCATCGAACAATTTTTCCAACAGATGCGATGGTAAAAAAAAACCATTCATTCGTTCGACTGCAAAATCCATCGAACAATTTTTCCAACAGATGCGAAGGTTTAAAGTCCAAACAAGTGAAAAGAAACCATTCATTCGTTCAACTGAAAAATACATCGAACAATTTTTCCAATCGATGCGATAGTTTAAAGTCAAAACGAGTGAAAAAAAACATTCATCCTTTCGACTGCAAAATCCATGGTACAATTTTTCCAGCAGATGCGACGGTAAAAAAAAATCATTCACTCGTTCGACTGCAAAATCCATCGAACAATTTTTCCAATCGATGCGTTGGTTTAAAGTCCAAACAAGTGAAAAAAACCATTCATCCCTTCGACTGCAAAATCCAAGGTACAATTTTTCCAGCAGATGCGACGGTAAAAAAAAATCATTCATTCGTTCGACTGCAAAATCCATCGAACAATTTTTCCAACCGACGCGATGGTTTAAAGTCAAAACAAGTGAAAAAAAACCATTCATTCGTTCGGCTGAAAAATCCATCGAACAATTTTTCCAACCGATGCGATGGTTTAAATCCAAACAAGTGAAAAGAAACCATTCATTCGTTCAACTGAAAAATACGTCGAACAATTTTTCCAACCGATGCGATGGTTTATTCATCCTTTCGACTGCAAAATCCATGGTACAATTTTTCCAGCAGATGCGGCGGTAAAAAAAAATCATTCATTCGTTCGGCTGAAAAATCCATCGAACAATTTTTCCAACCGATGCGATGGTTTAAATCCAAACAATTGAAAAGAAACCATTCATTCGTTCAACTGAAAAATACATCGAACAATTTTTCCAACGTATGCGATGGTAAAAAAAAACCATTCATTCGTTCGACTGCAAAATCCATCGAACAATTTTTCCAACCGATGCGATTGTTTAAAGTCCTAACAAGTGAAAAAGAAACCACTCATTCGTTCGACTGAAAAAAACAACCAACAATTTTTCCAACCGATGCGATGGTTTAAACTCCAAACAAGTGAAAAAAAACCATTCATTCGTTCGACTGAAAAATCCATCGAACAATTTTTCCAACAGATGCGATGGTAAAAAAAAACCATTCATTCGTTCGACTGCAAAATCCATCGAACAATTTTTCCAACAGATGCGAAGGTTTAAAGTCCAAACAAGTGAAAAGAAACCATTCATTCGTTCAACTGAAAAATACATCGAACAATTTTTCCAATCGATGCGATAGTTTAAAGTCAAAACGAGTGAAAAAAAACATTCATCCTTTCGACTGCAAAATCCATGGTACAATTTTTCCAGCAGATGCGACGGTAAAAAAAAATCATTCATTCGTTCGACTGCAAAATCCATCGAACAATTTTTCCAATCGATGCGTTGGTTTAAAGTCCAAACAAGTGAAAAAAACCATTCATCCCTTCGACTGCAAAATCCAAGGTACAATTTTTCCAGCAGATGCGACGGTAAAAAAAAATCATTCATTCGTTCGACTGCAAAATCCATCGAACAATTTTTCCAACCGACGCGATGGTTTAAAGTCAAAACAAGTGAAAAAAAACCATTCATTCGTTCGGCTGAAAAATCCATCGAACAATTTTTCCAACCGATGCGATGGTTTAAATCCAAACAAGTGAAAAGAAACCATTCATTCGTTCAACTGAAAAATACGTCGAACAATTTTTCCAACCGATGCGATGGTTTATTCATCCTTTCGACTGCAAAATCCATATTACAATTTTTCCAGCAGATGCGACGGTAAAAAAAAATCATTCATTCGTTCGACTGCAAAATCCATCGAACAATTTTTCCAACCGACGCGATGGTTTAAAGTCAAAACAAGTGAAAAAAAACCATTCATTCGTTCGGCTGAAAAATCCATCGAACAATTTTTCCAACCGATGCGATGGTTTAAATCCAAACAATTGAAAAGAAACCATTCATTCGTTCAACTGAATAATACATCGAACAATTTTTTAAACCGATGCGATGGTTTAAAGTCAAAACGAGTGAAAAAAAACATTCATCCTTTCGACTGCAAAATCCATGGTACAATTTTTCCAGCAGATGCGACGGTAAAAAAAAATCATTCATTCGTTCGACTGCAAAATCCATCGAACAATTTTTCCAACCGACGCGATGGTTTAAAGTCCAAACAAGTGAAAAAAAACCATTCATTCGTTCGGCTGAAAAATCCATCGAACAATTTTTCCAACCGATGCGATGGTTTAAATCCAAACAAGTGAAAAGAAACCATTCATTCGTTCAACTGAAAAATACGTCGAATAATTTTTCCAACCGATGTGATGGTTTAAAGTCAAAACGAGTGAAAAAAAACATTCATCCTTTCGACTGCAAAATCCATGTTACAATTTTTCCAGCAGATGCGACGGTAAAAAAAAATCATTCATTCGTTCGACTGCAAAATCCATCGAACAATTTTTCCAACGTATGCGATGGATTAAAGTCCAAACAAGTGAAAAAAAACCATTCATTCGTTCGACTGAAAAATCCATCGAACAATTTTTCCAACAGATGCGATGGTAAAAAAAAACCATTCATTCGTTCGACTGCAAAATCCATCGAACAATTTTTCCAACCGATGCGATTGTTTAAACTCCAAACAAGTGAAAAAAGAAACCATTCATTCGTTCGACTGAAAAATCCATCGAACAATTCTTCCAACCGATGCGATGGTTTAAACTCCAAACAAGTGAAAAAAAACCATTCATTCGTTCGACTGAAAAATCCATCGAACAATTTTTCCAACAGATGCGATGGTAAAAAAAAACCATTCATTCGTTCGACTGCAAAATCCATCGAACAATTTTTCCAACCGATGCGATTGTTTAAAGTCCAAACAAGTGAAAAAAGAAACAATTAATTCGTTCGACTGAAAAATCCATCGAACAATTCTTCCAACCGATGCGATGGTTTAAATCCAAACAAGTGAAAAGAAACCATTCATTCGTTCAACTGAAAAATACGTCGAACAATTTTTCCAACCGATGCGATGGTTTAAAGTCAAAACGAGTGAAAAAAAACCATTCATTCGTTCGGCTGATAAATTAATCGAACAATTTTTCCAACCGATGCGATGGTTTAAATCCAAACAAGTGAAAAGAAGCTATTCATTCGTTCAACTGAAAAATACGTCGAACAATTTTTCCAACCGATGCGATGGTTTATTCATCCTTTCGACTGCAAAATCCATGGTACAATTTTTCCAGCAGATGCGACGGTAAAAAAAAATCATTCATTCGTTCGACTGCAAAATCCATCGAACAATTTTTCCAACGTATGCGATGGATTAAAGTCCAAACAAGTGAAAAAAAACCATTCATTCGTTCGACTGAAAAATCCATCGAACAATTTTTCCAACAGATGCGATGGTAAAAAAAAACCATTCATTCGTTCGACTGCAAAATCCATCGAACAATTTTTCCAACCGATGCGATTGTTTAAAGTCCAAAAAAGTGAAAAAACAAACCATTCATTCGTTCGACTGAAAAATACATCGAACAATTCTTCCAACCGATGCGATGGTTTAAACTCCAAACAAGTGAAAAAAAACCATTCATTCGTTCGACTGAAAAATCCATCGAACAATTCTTCCAACCGATGTGAAGGTTTAAAGTCCAAACAAGTGAAAAGAAACCATTCATTCGTTCAACTGAAAAATACATCGAACAATTTTTCCAACCGAAGCGATGGTTTAAAGTCAAAATGAGTAAAAAAAAACATTCATCCTTTCGACTGCAAAATCCATGGTACAATTTTTCCAGCAGATGCGACGGTAAAAAAAAACCATTCATTCGTTCGACTGCAAAATCCATCGAACAATTTTTCCAACCGACGCGATGGTTTAAAGTCAAAACAAGTGAAAAAAAACCATTCATTCGTTCGGCTGAAAAATCCATCGAACAATTTTTCCAACCGATGCGATGGTTTAAATCCAAACAAGTGAAAAGAAACCATTCATTCGTTCAACTGAAAAATACGTCGAACAATTTTTCCAACGGATGCGATGGTTTAAAGTCAAAACGAGTGAAAAAAAACATTCATCCTTTCGACTGCAAAATCCATGGTACAATTTGTCCAGCAGATGCGACGGTAAAAAAAAACCATTCATTCGTTCGACTGCAAAATCCATCGAACAATTTTTCCAACCGATGCGATTGTTTAAAGTCCTAACAAGTGAAAAAAACCATTCATCCTTTCGACTGCAAAATCCATCATGGTACAATTTTTCCAGCAGATGCGACGGTAAAAAAAAATCATTCATTCGTTCGACTGCAAAATCCATCGAACAATTTTTCCAACCGTCGCGGTGGTTTAAATCCAAACAAGTGAAAAGAAACTGTTGCCACACTTAGGCAACTTCAATTGAATTTGAACAATTTCCTTAATTTAAAAAACAAACTCTTTATTATTTAGTAAATCTTTAGAGAGAAATTACAAATTCTTGTCTTTTTCCTCGTTACCGCGTGACACAAGATCGCAAAAAAAGGAATCAAAGAAAAATGGTCAAGCTTCCGGTCATACCAGCTGTCCTTTTCTCAAATGGGTGTATTCAGGCGAGATCGTGGTGTGTGGAGAGATCGGAAGAAGTCAGGGTTGTAACACTCCCCTCGGTAAGTCCTTTGGGCTTAGCTGTTCTGGTCCTTTGACTTCCAAGATCGCCAACTTTACGACCGGTCTGTCATATATACCGCTCGATGTCTGCACGGAAGCACTTCTTACCTGTCCATCTTTTGAACACTTGATACCGATGACTCTTCCCTTTGGCCAAAGGTTCCTTGGGTTATTTGGGTCAACAATGAGGACGATGTCACCCACCTCTATCGGTTTTACAGCTGTAAACCATTTCGTCCGACGCGTAATAGTCGGCAGATATTCCTTAACCCAGCGCCTCCAGAACTGCTCTGCATACTGTTGTGATGTCCTCCAGTTACTCTTTAACACCATCTTTTCATCAGTAAATGGCGCAATCGGCTTTATTCCGTTCGAAGATCCCAGGAGAAAGTGATTTGGAGTCAGCGCCTCATCACTTTCATCATCGATCGGGATGTATGTCAAAGGTCTTGAGTTAATATGCTTTCGACCTCTATGAGCATACTCCTTAACAGTTCGTCCGAAATGTTGCGTGGTGGCTTCAGTTGATAAAGGACAGTCTTGATCGATCGCACCAGTCCTCTCCCAACTGCCGCCCATATGCGGGGAGACTGGCGGTATAAACTTCCACATCGTATTGGTGGTTATGAAGTCTTGCATAATTTTATCCTGGTTAACTACCCGTAGCGCTTCTCCCAGTTCACGTTCTGCTCCTTTGAAGTTAGTGCCATTATCACTCCACAGTTCAGTTGGCGTGCCACGTCTGGCGATAAAGTTTCGGATGGCTAAGATGCAGGAGTCTGCTGACAATGAGTGCGCAATCTCGATGTGAACAGCTCTCGTAGTAAGGCAGGTGAACAGAACGCCCCACCTCTTTTCACTTCTTCTCAGCACTGTGACGGTTAGTGGCCCAAAGTAGTCGACGCCAACGAAAGAAAACGGTCGACTAAAGGAAGCCAACCTGGCGGGTGGAAGTTGAGCCATCAACGGAGGCTGAGGGCGAGTGTTGCCATTTTTGCATGATTGGCAAGATCCCCTCACAGCGTTGAGTGCTGCTCTCATGTGCTGAATGTGGAAACGTTGACGAAGTTCGTTTATCGCCGTTTCATGGTTGTGGTGTCTAAATCGGCAATGGTAGTCCATAAGGATGAGATCGGTGATAGGATGCCCTCTTGGTAATATGATCTGTCGCTTCAGATCCTCACTTGCTGACTTGGAGAAATGTATTCTGCTGTTCACCCGAAGGAGTCCCTTTTCATCCAAAATTGGACATAGGTTGAAAATGGGACTGGATTTGCGAATGGCTTGTTGAGTAGACAAATTAACCATTTCGTCCTCATACGCACTGGATTGAGCTTCGATGAGCAATCGGGCCTCGGCAAGTTGGAGCTCAATCTGCGAGAAAGGTCCTGTTTTCCTTGGAACTCCGACTCTCTTCGAACGAAGGTTGTGCACATATCGGAAAACGAATGCGGTACTTCTTAGAAGTTTCTGCCAGCTCGAAAATCTTTCCGGTTGGAATATCACAGTTCGTTCATGCAGATGGATGCCGGTGAATTGCGTTTTCAGTTCTTCAATCGTTGATTCATCAGTTCGAAGCTCTCGAGGCCAATGATCGGTGGACTGTCTTAGGAATTCGGGTCCTATGAACCATCGGCAATTTGATGTGAACTGAGGTGTCTTTTGCCACTTAGTGCCCTCATCAGCCACATTGAGTTTTGTTGGAATCCAGTGCCACTCACCCAGTTCTGTGAGGTCGAGTATTTCGCTAACGCGAAAGGCGACGAACTGACGGTATTTGCGATGATCCGACCGCAGCCAACTCAGCACCACTTTCGAGTCCGTCCAAAAGATACGTTTCTGGAAGACAATGGAGTGGGAGGCGGTTATACTCTCAGCCAATCGAGCACCTAGCAGGGCTGCCTGTAACTCCAGTCTCGGGATGGAGAGTATTTTAAGCGGAGCCACCTTCGTTTTAGCTCCCAGAAGAGAGCACTGCACAGATCCTTTGGAGCTGAATCTAGCATACACCACTGCAGCGTAACCATTTTCGCTGGCATCCACGAAAATGTGTAGTTCGATCTCTGGTTGCGTCGTGAAATTCTGGGTAATGTATCTTCTAGGAAGTTTTAGTGTTTCCACCTCCGGCAAAAGGCGAACCCATTTAAGCCACTTTTCATACTCAGCGTCCTGGATTTCGTCGTCCCAGCCGATCGCAGATCTCCATATTTGCTGCAGAAGTACTTTCACATACATTAAGTAGTTCGCTAATAATCCCAGCGGATCGAAGACAGTCATCAAAACTCTTAATACTTCACGTTTGGTTGGGCGGCGTCTTCCGAAAAGGAGTGCTTTATGTTTTGGATTAGAAGTCAGCTTGTATATGAAGCAGTCGGAGGCGGTGCACCACCACATGCCTAGTACCTTCTCCGTGCCAAGTTCAACGTCCACATTCAAATTCTTCTGATCAGTAGGATCTGTTTGTAATGCTTTCAACACCCTATGGGAGTTAGAGATCCAGTTGCGGATGTGAAAACCTCCTTGCCGATGGATGAATTTGATATCCTTTGCCAGCTTAATCGCTTCCTCTTCCGTGTCGACGCTATCCATCAGGTCATCGACGTAGTGATTATCGAGAATTGATCGAACTGCCTTGGGAAAATCCATTGCGTAGTCTTCGGCGTTCTTGTTCTTGATATATTGGGCGCAACAAGGTGAACACGTCGCACCAAATGTCATAACGTTCATAACATAAACGTCTGGATTCTTAACGTCGCTGTTACTCCAAAGGAAACGTTGGAAATGTTGGTCAGCTTGCCTGATTCGCTCCTGATGAAACATCTCCGCAATATCAGCGCAGATGCCTATAGACCTCTCCCTGAATTTGCAAAGAACTGACGTCAAGGAGGTAAGTTGATCTGGCCCCTTTAAGAGAACCGAATTGAGGGACATTCCTTTCACCTTGGCAGCTGCGTCCCAGACCACTCGTAGTTTCCCTGGTTTGTTTGGGTTCCGCACAGGGAAGATAGGTAGATACCAACAGCGGGTTTGCTTTGTCACATCTTCAGAAGATAGCTTCCTTGCATAGCCTTTGGCAACGTAGTCTTCGATTTTCTCCTTCATAGCGGCGGCCAACTGCGGATCTCTATTCATGCGTTTACGAAGGCACAAAAAGCGTTTCATAGCCATTGGAAAACTATCTGGCATTTGAACGTCGCTATACTTCCAGAGCAGAGCTGTTTCGTAGCAGCCATCTACTCTGTGAGTGTAGGTATTTAGCAACTCAAGCGCACGCTTCTCCTCCGTTGGCATCAACAGGTTCCTTGGACGTGACACTCCAAAGTTTTCTCCACTGATGAAATCTCTAACGAGCTGCTGCAGATTCGTATCGCTGTTCTCTTGCTCACATCCGCAAAGATGGAAGGTGGCGTGGGAGCGTGGACCCGTGGAAGATGAATCTGAACAACTGCCATGAATTACCCACCCCAGCCTAGTCTTGGCAGCGACCGGTTGATCAGAGGAGCCTTCCTTGCACCGTAAAGGAAACCCTAGCTTAAGATTGTTTAAGCCAATGAGTAAACGGGGCCGAGCGTTATTGTAAGGCGAAATGGGCAGGCCTTGGAGATGTTTATATTGCACCTTCAGCTTCTCCGGATCCAACGACTGTATAGGTAGCTGTAGACTCTTGACTGTGTGAACATCCGTGAGATTGAGCCTTACAGCATTGTCTCCAGTGCCGGAAATTCGCAAGCTCATGATTTTGGAATCGTATTCATATCGTCGAGTGTCTCCAGTCCACCTAATGCAGAGCGGGTGGGCTGTACCTTTAATGTTTAACTGCATGGCTATTTCCTCGTCCATTAGAGTAAGTGATGAGCCATCGTCTAGAAAGGCAAACGTTTGCACTTGACTATTGTTTCCGTACAGAATCACAGGAACTATGCGAAATAGAATGGAATCGGAGTTGTGACAATGAGTATTGGAATCATACTGCGGCGGTTGAAATACCTCAATCACCTTCCTCCCTTCATCGTGGCAATGGCTATTGGGTTTTTGCTGTGGTTGTGATTTCGGCATATCCCTCTCATCATTGTGGAGCAATCGATGATGTTTATAGGTACAGTTATTTTTCCCACATATGTCCACTGATTTACACTTAAAGTTCCCGTGTTTCTGTAGACAACGACGACACAGCTGATTTTCCCTTACCGCTGCCCACTTGGCTGCGCGGCTGGCCTGAGCAAACTTTTGACAAAGAGCCACAGAAGAACATCTTCCGCGACAAAAACAACAGCTGTGTTTGACTGGTGAGCGTGAGGCATTGTTGTTATTGTCTACTTCAGTTGAATGCACATGTAGAAAACCTTTCTCTTTAGCACTCCGAGAATGAGCTTTTACTTCCCCTGCGTGCGAAGCATTTGGAATAAGTATCCCGTTTGCGGCTTCAGCTACACAAAGAAGCCAACTGCTGAATTCTGATAAAGTACACACCGCCAGTGTTTGTTTGTACATTGCCCAATTCAAACGGATGGCAGGCGGTAGCTTCTCCACCAGTTCCTGCAACAAAGTCGGGTTGTTTAAGTGACTCTCTAGCCCTGACGCCTCCATTGTGGCGCAGAGATTTTGGACCGTAACGGCGAAGTTGACTATACCGTCCAGCTTTTCGGCCTTTGGAGCAGGCATTGCATTAACCCTTTGTAAAAGTGTGTGTACAATCAACTCCGGTCTTCCAAATAACATCTTGAGTGTGTCGATGACTCTAGCCACACAGCGTGGTTGGATTAACAGAGATCTAACAGCGTCTAAAGCTTTGCCTTTTAACGCTTTCTGTAGTCGTATAAGATTCTCCTCATCCGAGAAGCCACAGAGCTGCGTGGAGCGGTCGAAATTTGATATGAATAGTGGCCAGAATTCGGGATTTCCATCGAAACTCTGAAGATCACGTGAGATTAGATGGCGAGCAGCGATGTGACTTCTTGTAAGGCCATTGGATCGTTCCAGGGCAAAACTGTGTTGATCATCATGCAAAGCTGGTTGGTTAGGAGAGAGTGTGGTGGTAACTATAGCATTCTGCTGCAGAGCAGGTGCTTGATCTTGCCGGTATGCTCTTGAGAGTACTTGAGCGTTTGGCTGCCGTTCAGGAATGGTAGGCTGAGTCGATCTACAATCATTTTTGGTTACGCCGTTGGGTTGGACTATGCAGTCGCTGAGTAACTCCTGTGTGGAAGTTGGTTGGTTCGGCAGTGTTGGTTTAAAAACTGGTTGCTGTTGAACCTTTGGCAAGGTACATGTTTTATGCGGCTGCGAATTAGAACCTGACTGCTGTTTCTGGGCGGTGGGGTTCGATGAGGCAGCATGTTGCAACACTTTACCATGTACGGTTGAGATAAATGGGCCACCATTTGCGCACTGTTGCCTTTGTACGGTGGGGTTCATCGAGGAGGGGTGTTGTAACACGTTGCCAGAGATGGATGAACCCGGATGTGTGTTAGTGCACAGTTGATTGGTAGCAGTTCCCATCCAAGTTTTGCTAACCTTGAGGCGAGTGGAAATGTGTTGCTCCGTTTGAGAGAGAGCTTCTTCCTGCTGAGTGGAGCTTTTAGTAGTAAGCCAATTATTCACCTTACCTCTAATTTCAGCTGGATCTGCTTCTTCCTCTTCTTCTCCCTCGGACGACTCGTTGGCCAACTGATTTAAGATCGTGTATTTTTTATCGATATAGTCTCGGTCTCGCCTTTCTTGCATGGTTCTTTCCTCTTCTAGTTTTTGCAGCTCGAGTTGATAACGTCTCACAGTTGATGACCCAGACGACTTCGATGACTTTGTGATATTGGAGGTATGGTCTTGATTGGATGATCGCTGAGGCAGTGCCACTGGGATGTTCATAATTGTTGGGGCTACCTGTGCACGGCGCTCTGATGCTGGCTCAGCATCACTCGTGAGATTGGCAGCTGCAAGTGTTGTTGTTTCACCGAGGCATGTGCTGCATAACCAAGCTCTTTCATTAACGGACATGTTAACCCCAGCGCAAGTGAAATGGTACCAAGATTTGCACATGTCGCACTGCACCATATCACATTCAGAATCTGGTGCTGGACATGCCTTGCAGTTGTATCCATCCACGTCGTTGTACTGCGGTGACTTCTCGTTAACCATGCTTGTGCTCATTCGGTAGAAAGAATTTGTAAAATGTTGCCACACTTAGGCAACTTCAATTGAATTTGAACAATTTCCTCAATTTAAAAAACAAACTCTTTATTATTTAGTAAATCTTTAGAGAGAAATTACAAATTCTTGTCTTTTTCCTCGTTACCGCGTGACACAAGATCGCAAAAAAAGGAATCAAAGAAAAATGGTCAAGCTTCCGGTCATACCAGCTGTCCTTTTCTCAAATGGGTGTATTCAGGCGAGATCGTGGTGTGTGGAGAGATCGGAAGAAGTCAGGGTTGTAACAGAAACCATTCATTCGTTCAACTGAAAAATACGTCGAACAATTTTTCCAACCGATGCGATGGTTTAAAGTCAAAACGAGTGAAAAAAAACATTCATCCTTTCGACTGCAAAATCCATGGTACAATTTTTCCAACAGATGCGACGGTAAAAAAAAATCATTCATTCGTTCGACTGCAAAATCCATCGAACAATTTTTCCAACGTATGCGATGGATTAAAGTCCAAACAAGTGAAAAAAAACCATTCATTCGTTCGACTGAAAAATCTATCGAACAATTTTTCCAACAGATGCGATGGTAAAAAAAAACCATTCATTCGTTCGACTGCAAAATCCATCGAACAATTTTTCCAACCGATGCGATTGTTTAAAGTCCAAACAAGTGAAAAAAGAAACCATTCATTCGTTCGACTGAAAAATCCATCGAACAATTCTTCCAACCGATGCGACGGTTTAAATCCAAACAAGTGAAAAGAAACCATTCATTCGTTCAACTGAAAAATACGTCGAACAATTTTTCCAACCGATGCGATGGTTTAAAGTCAAAACGAGTAAAAAAAAACATTCATCCTTTCGACTGCAAAATCCATGGTACAATTTTTCCAGCAGATGCGACGGTAAAAAAAAATCATTCATTCGTTCGACTGCAAAATCCATCGAACAATTTTTCCAACGTATGCGATGGATTAAAGTCCAAACAAGTGAAAAAAAACCATTCATTCGTTCGACTGAAAAATTAATCGAACAATTTTTCCAACAGATGCGATGGTAAAAAAAAACCATTCATTCGTTCGACTGCAAAATCCATCGAACAATTTTTCCAACCGATGCGATTGTTTAAAGTCCAAAAAAGTGAAAAAACAAACCATTCATTCGTTCGACTGAAAAATACATCGAACAATTTTTCCAACCGATGCGATGGTTTAAAGTCAAAACGAGTGAAAAAAAACATTCATCCTTTCGACTGCAAAATCCATGGTACAATTTTTCCAGCAGATGCGACGGTAAAAAAAAACCATTCATTCGTTCGACTGCAAAATCCGTCGAACAATTTTTCCAACCGACGCGATGGTTTAAAGTCCAAACAAGTGAAAAAAAACCATTCATTCGTTCGGCTGAAAAATCCATCGAACAATTTTTCCAACCGATGCGATGGTTTAAATCCAAACAAGTGAAAAGAAACCATTCATTCGTTCAACTGAAAAATACGTCGAACAATTTTTCCAACGGATGCGATGGTTTAAAGTCAAAACGAGTGAAAAAAAACATTCATCCTTTCGACTGCAAAATCCATGGTACAATTTTTCCAGCAGATGCGACGGTAAAAAAAAACCATTCATTCGTTCGACTGCAAAATCCATCGAACAATTTTTCCAACCGATGCGATGGTTTAAAGTCAAAACGAGTGAAAAAAAACATTCATCCTTTCGACTGCAAAATCCATGGTACAATTTTTCCAGCAGATGCGACGGTAAAAAAAAATCATTCATTCGTTCGACTGCAAAATCCATCGAACAATTTTTCCAACCGATGCGATGGTTTAAATTCAAACAATTGAAAAGAAACCATTCATTCGTTCAACTGAAAAATACATCGAACAATTTTTCCAACGTATGCGATGGTAAAAAAAAACCATTCATTCGTTAGACTGCAAAATCCATCGAACAATTTTTCCAACCGATGCGATGGTTTAAAGTCAAAACGAGTGAAAAAAAACATTCATCCTTTCGACTGCAAAATCCATGGTACAATTTTTCCAGCAGATGCGACGGTAAAAAAAAATCATTCATTCGTTCGACTGCAAAATCCATCGAACAATTTTTCCAACCGACGCGATGGTTTAAATCCAAACAGGTGAAAAGAAACCATTCATTCGTTCAACTGAAAAATACATCGAACAATTTTTCCAACCGATGCGATGGTTTAAAGTCAAAACGAGTGAAAAAAAACATTCATCCTTTCGACTGCAAAATCCATGGTACAATTTTTCCAGCAGATGCGACGGTAAAAAAAATCATTCATTCGTTCGACTGTAAAATCCATCGAACAATTTTTCCAACGTATGCGATGGATTAAAGTCCAAACAAGTGAAAAAAAACCATTCATTCGTTCGACTGAAAAATCCATCGAACAATTTTTCCAACAGATGCGATGGTAAAAAGAAACCATTCATTCGTTCGACTGCAAAATCCATCGAACAATTTTTCCAACCGACGCGATGGTTTAAAGTCCAAACAAGTGAAAAAAAAACCATTCATTCGTTCGGCTGAAAAATCCATCGAACAATTTTTCCAACCGATGCGATGGTTTAAATCCAAACAAGTGAAAAGAAACCATTCATTCGTTCAACTGAAAAATACATCGAACAATTTTTCCAACCGATGCGATGGTTTAAAGTCAAAACGAGTGAAAAAAAACATTCATCCTTTCGACTGCAAAATCCATGGTACAATTTTTCCAGCAGATGCGACGGTAAAAAAAAATCATTCATTCGTTCGACTGCAAAATCCATCGAACAATTTTTCCAACCGACGCGATGGTTTAAAGTCCAAACAAGTGAAAAAAAACCATTCATTCGTTCGGCTGAAAAATCCATCGAACAATTTTTCCAACCGATGCGATGGTTTAAATCCAAACAAGTGAAAAGAAACCATTCATTCGTTCAACTGAAAAATACGTCGAATAATTTTTCCAACCGATGCGATGGTTTAAAGTCAAATCGAGTGAAAAAAAACATTCATCCTTTCGACTGCAAAATCCATGGTACAATTTTTCCAGCAGATGCGACGGTAAAAAAAAATCATTCATTCGTTCGACTGCTAAATCCATCGAATAATTTTTCCAACCGATGCGATGGTTTAAATCCAAACAATTGAAAAGAAACCATTCATTCGTTCAACTGAAAAATACATCGAACAATTTTTCCAACGTATGCGATGGTAAAAAAAAACCATTCATTCGTTCGACTGCAAAATCCATCGAACAATTTTTCCAACCGATGCGATTTTTTAAAGTCCAAACAAGTGAAAAAAGAAACCATTCATTCGTTCGACTGAAAAATCCATCGAACAATTCTTCCAACCGATGCGATGGTTTAAACTCCAAACAAGTGAAAAAAAACCATTCATTCGTTCGACTGAAAAATCCATCGAACAATTTTTCCAACAGATGCGAAGGTTTAAAGTCCAAACAAGTGAAAAGAAACCATTCATTCGTTCAACTGAAAAATACATCGAACAATTTTTCCAACCGATGCGATATTTTAAAGTCAAAACGAGTGAAAAAAACATTCATCCTTTCGACTGCAAAATCCATGGTACAATTTTTCCAGCAGATGCGACGGTAAAAAAAAATCATTCATTCGTTCGACTGCAAAATCTATCGAACAATTTTTCCAACCGATGCGATGGTTTAAATCCAAACAATTGAAAAGAAACCATTCATTCGTTCAACTGAAAAATACATCGAACAATTTTTCCAACGTATGCGATGGTAAAAAAAAACCATTCATTCGTTCGACTGCAAAATCCATCGAACAATTTTTCCAACCGATGCGATTGTTTAAACTCCAAACAAGTGAAAAAAGAAACCATTCATTCGTTCGACTGGAAAATCCATCGAACAATTCTTCCAACCGATGCGATGGTTTAAACTCCAAACAAGTGAAAAAAAACCATTCATTCGTTCGACTGAAAAATCCATCGAACAATTTTTCCAACAGATGCGATGGTAAAAAAAAACCATTCATTCGTTCGACTGCAAAATCCATCGAACAATTTTGCCAACCGATGCGATTGTTTAAAGTCCAAACAAGTGAAAAAAGAAACCATTAATTCGTTCGACTGAAAAATCCATCGAACAATTCTTCCAACCGATGCGATGGTTTAAATCCAAACAAGTGAAAAGAAACCATTCATTCGTTCAACTGAAAAATACGTCGAACAATTTTTCCAACCGATGCGATGGTTTAAAGTCAAAACGAGTGAAAAAAAACATTCATCCTTTCGACTGCAAAATCCATGGTACAATTTTTCCAGCAGATGCGACGGTAAAAAAAAATCATTCATTCGTTCGACTGCAAAATAGATCGAACAATTTTTCCAACCGATGCGATGGTTTAAATCCAAACAATTGAAAAGAAACCATTCATTCGTTCAACTGAAAAATACATCGAACAATTTTTCCAACGTATGCGATGGTAAAAAAGAACCATTCATTCGTTCGACTGCAAAATCCATCGAACAATTTTTCCAACCGATGCGATTGTTTAAAGTCCTAACAAGTGAAAAAGAAACCATTCATTCGTTCGACTGAAAAAACAACCAACAATTTTTCCAACCGATGCGATGGTTTAAACTCCAAACAAGTGAAAAAAAACCATTCATTCGTTCGACTGAAAAATCCATCGAACAATTTTTCCAACAGATGCGATGGTAAAAAAAAACCATTGATTCGTTCGACTGCAAAATCCATCGAACAATTTTTCCAACAGATGCGAAGGTTTAAAGTCCAAACAAGTGAAAAGAAACCATTCATTCGTTCAAATGAAAAATACATCGAACAATTTTTCCAATCGATGCGATGGTTTAAAGTCAAAACGAGTGAAAAAAAAACATTCATCCTTTCGACTGCAAAATCCATGGTACAATTTTTCCAGCAGATGCGACGGTAAAAAAAAATCATTCATACGTTCGACTGCAAAATCCATCGAACAATTTTTCCAACCGACGCGATGGTTTAAAGTCAAAACAAGTGAAAAAAAACCATTCATTCGTTCGGCTGAAAAATCCATCGAACAATTTTTCCAACCGATGCGATGGTTTATTCATCCTTTCGAATGCAAAATCCATGGTACAATTTTTCCAGCAGATGCGACGGTAAAAAAAAATCATTCATTCGTTCGACTGCAAAATCCATCGAACAATTTTTCCAACGTATGCGATGGATTAAAGTCCAAACAAGTGAAAAAAAACCATTCATTCGTTCGACTGAAAAATTAATCGAACAATTTTTCCAACAGATGCGATGGTAAAAAAAAACCATTCATTCGTTCGACTGCAAAATCCATCGAACAATTTTTCCAACCGATGCGATTGTTTAAAGTCCAAAAAAGTGAAAAAACAAACCATTCATTCGTTCGACTGAAAAATACATCGAACAATTTTTCCAACCGATGCGATGGTTTAAAGTCAAAACGAGTGAAAAAAAACATTCATCCTTTCGACTGCAAAATCCATGGTACAATTTTTCCAGCAGATGCGACGGTAAAAAAAAACCATTCATTCGTTCGACTGCAAAATCCGTCGAACAATTTTTCCAACCGACGCGATGGTTTAAAGTCCAAACAAGTGAAAAAAAACCATTCATTCGTTCGGCTGAAAAATCCATCGAACAATTTTTCCAACCGATGCGATGGTTTAAATCCAAACAAGTGAAAAGAAACCATTCATTCGTTCAACTGAAAAATACGTCGAACAATTTTTCTAACGGATGCGATGGTTTAAAGTCAAAACGAATGAAAAAAAACATTCATCTTTTCGACTGCAAAATCCATGGTACAATTTTTCCAGCAGATGCGACGGTAAAAAAAAACCATTCATTCGTTCGACTGCAAAATCCATCGAACAATTTTTCCAACCGATGCGATGGTTTAAAGTCAAAACGAGTGAAAAAAAACATTCATCCTTTCGACTGCAAAATCCATGGTACAATTTTTCCAGCAGATGCGACGGTAAAAAAAAATCATTCATTCGTTCGACTGCAAAATCCATCGAACAATTTTTCCAACCGATGCGATGGTTTAAATTCAAACAATTGAAAAGAAACCATTCATTCGTTCAACTGAAAAATACATCGAACAATTTTTCCAACGTATGCGATGGTAAAAAAAAACCATTCATTCGTTCGACTGCAAAATCCATCGAACAATTTTTCCAACCGATGCGATGGTTTAAAGTCAAAACGAGTGAAAAAAAACATTCATCCTTTCGACTGCAAAATCCATGGTACAATTTTTCCAGCAGATGCGACGGTAAAAAAAAATCATTCATTCGTTCGACTGCAAAATCCATCGAACAATTTTTCCAACCGACGCGATGGTTTAAATCCAAACAAGTGAAAAGAAACCATTCATTCGTTCAACTGAAAAATACATCGAACAATTTTTCCAACCGATGCGATGGTTTAAAGTCAAAACGAGTGAAAAAAAACATTCATCCTTTCGACTGCAAAATCCATGGTACAATTTTTCCAGCAGATGCGACGGTAAAAAAAATCATTCATTCGTTCGACTGTAAAATCCATCGAACAATTTTTCCAACGTATGCGATGGATTAAAGTCCAAACAAGTGAAAAAAAACCATTCATTCGTTCGACTGAAAAATCCATCGAACAATTTTTCCAACAGATGCGATGGTAAAAAGAAACCATTCATTCGTTCGACTGCAAAATCCATCGAACAATTTTTCCAACCGACGCGATGGTTTAAAGTCCAAACAAGTGAAAAAAAACCATTCATTCGTTCGGCTGAAAAATCCATCGAACAATTTTTCCAACCGATGCGATGGTTTAAATCCAAACAAGTGAAAAGAAACCATTCATTCGTTCAACTGAAAAATACATCGAACAATTTTTCCAACCGATGCGATGGTTTAAAGTCAAAACGAGTGAAAAAAAACATTCATCCTTTCGACTGCAAAATCCATGGTACAATTTTTCCAGCAGATGCGACGGTAAAAAAAAATCATTCATTCGTTCGACTGCAAAATCCATCGAACAATTTTTCCAACCGAAGCGATTGTTTAAAGTCCTAACAAGTGAAAAAAAAAAACCATTCATTCGTTCGACTGAAAAATCAACCAACAATTTTTCCAACAGATGCGAAGGTTTAAAGTCCAAACAAGTGAAAAGAAACCATTCATTCGTTCAACTGAAAAATACATCGAACAATTTTTCCAACCGATGCGATGGTTTAAAGTCAAAACGAGTGAAAAAAAACATTCATCCTTTCGACTGCAAAATCCATGGTACAATTTTTTTAGCAGATGCGACGGTAAAAAAAAATCATTCATTCGTTCGACTGCAAAATCCATCGAACAATTTTTCCAACCGACGCGATGGTTTAAAGTCCAAACAAGTGAAAAAAAACCATTCATTCGTTCGGCTGAAAAATCCATCGAACAATTTTTCCAACCGATGCGATGGTTTAAATCCAAACAAGTGAAAAGAAACCATTCATTCGTTCAACTGAAAAATACGTCGAACAATTTTTCCAACCGATGCGATTGTTTAAAGTCCTAACAAGTGAAAAAAAAACCATTCATTCGTTCGACTGAAAAATCAACCAACAATTTTTCCAACAGATGCGAAGGTTTAAAGTCCAAACAAGTGAAAAGAAACTATTCATTCGTTCAACTGAAAAATACATCGAACAATTTTTCCAACCGATGCGATGGTTTAAAGTCAAAACGAGTGAAAAAAAACATTCATCCTTTCGACTGCAAAATCCATGGTACAATTTTTCCAGCAGATGCGACGGTAAAAAAAATCATTCATTCGTTCGACTGCAAAATCCATCGAACAATTTTTCCAACGTATGCGATGGATTAAAGTCCAAACAAGTGAAAAAAAACCATTCATTCGTTCGACTGAAAAATCCATCGAACAATTTTTCCAACCGATGCGATGGTTTAAATCCAAACAAGTGAAAAGAAACCATTCATTCGTTCAACTGAAAAATACGTCGAACAATTTTTCCAACGGATGCGATGGTTTAAAGTCAAAACGAGTGAAAAAAAACATTCGTCCTTTCGACTGCAAAATCCATGGTACAATTTTTCCAGCAGATGCGACGGTAAAAAAAACCATTCATTCGTTCGACTGCAAAATCCATCGAACAATTTTTCCAACCGATGCGATTGTTTAAAGTCCTAACAAGTGAAAAAAGAAACCATTAATTCGTTCGACTGAAAAATCCATCGAACAATTCTTCCAACCGATGCGATGGTTTAAATCCAAACAAGTGAAAAGAAACCATTCATTCGTTCAACTGAAAAATACGTCGAACAATTTTTCCAACTGATGCGATGGTTTAAATCCAAACAATTGAAAAGAAACCATTCATTCGTTCAACTGAAAAATACATCGAACAATTTTTCCAACGTATGCGATGGTAAAAAAAAACCATTCATTCGTTCGACTGCAAAATCCATGGTACAATTTTTCCAGCAGATGCGACGGTAAAAAAAAATCATTCATTCGTTCCACTGCAAAATCCATCGAACAATTTTTCCAACCGACGCGATGGTTTAAAGTCCAAACAAGTGAAAAAAAACCATTCATTCGTTCGGCTGAAAAATCCATCGAACAATTTTTCCAACCGATGCGATGGTTGAAATCCAAACAAGTGAAAAGAAACCATTCATTCGTTCAACTGAAAAATACATCGAACAATTTTTCCAACCGATGCGATGGATTAAAGTCAAAACGAGTGAAAAAAACATTCATCCTTTCGACTGCAAAATCCATGGTACAATTTTTCCAGCAGATGCGACGGTAAAAAAAAATCATTCATTCGTTCGACTGCAAAATCCATCGAACAATTTTTCCAACCGACGCGATGGTTTAAAGTCCAAACAAGTGAAAAAAAATCATTCATTCGTTCGGCTGAAAAATCCATCGAACAATTTTTCCAACCGATGCGATGGTTTAAATCCAAACAAGTGAAAAGAAACCATTCATTCGTTCAACTGAAAAATACGTCGAATAATTTTTCCAACCGATGCGATGGTTTAAAGTCAAAACGAGTGAAAAAAAACATTCATACTTTCGACTGCAAAATCCGTGGTACAATTTTTCCAGCAGATGCGACGGTAAAAAAAAATCATTCATTCGTTCGACTGCAAAATCCATCGAACAATTTTTCCAACGTATGCGATGGATTAAAGTCCAAACAAGTGAAAAAAAAACCATTCATTCGTTCGACTGAAAAATCCATCGAACAATTTTTCCAACAGATGCGATGGCAAAAAAAACCATTCATTCGTTCGACTGCAAAATCCATCGAACAATTTTTCCAACCGATGCGATTGTTTAAAGTCCAAACAAGTGAAAAAAGAAACCATTCATTCGTTCGACTGAAAAATCCATCGAACAATTCTTCCAACCGATGCGATGGTTTAAACTCCAAACAAGTGAAAAAAAACCATTCATTCGTTCGACTGAAAAATCCATCGAACAATTTTTCCAACAGATGCGAAGGTTTAAAGTCCAAACAAGTGAAAAGAATCCATTCATTCGTTCAACTGAAAAATATATCGAACAATTTTTAAAACCGATGCGATGGTTTAAAGTCAAAACGAGTGAAAAAAAACATTCATACTTTCGACTGCAAAATCCGTGGTACAATTTTTCCAGCAGATGCGACGGTAAAAAAAAATCATTCATTCGTTCGACTGCAAAATCCATCGAACAATTTTTCCAACCGATGCGATGGTTTAAATCCAAACAATTGAAAAGAAACCATTCATTCGTTCAACTGAAAAATACATCGAACAATTTTTCCAACGTATGCGATGGTAAAAAAAAACCATTCATTCGTTCGACTGCAAAATCCATCGAACAATTTTTCCAACCAATGCGATTGTTTAAAGTCCTAACAAGTGAAAAAAAAACCATTCATTCGTTCGACTGAAAAATCAACCAACAATTTTTCCAACCGATGCGATGGTTTAAACTCCAAACAAGTGAAAAAAAACCATTCATTCGTTCGACTGAAAAATCCATCGAACAATTTTTCCAACAGATGCGAAGGTTTAAAGTCCAAACAAGTGAAAAGAAACCATGCATTCGTTCAACTGAAAAATACATCGAACAATTTTTCCAACCGATGCGATGGTTTAAAGTCAAAACGAGTGAAAAAAAACATTCATCCTTTCGACTGCAAAATCCATGGTACAATTTTTCCAGCAGATGCGACGGTAAAAAAAAATCATTCATTCGTTCGACTGCAAAATCCATCGAACAATTTTTCCAACCGACGCGATGGTTTAAAGTCCAAACAAGTGAAAAAAAACCATTCATTCGTTCGGCTGAAAAATCCATCGAACAATTTTTCCAACCGATGCGATGGTTTAAATCCAAACAAGTGAAAAGAAACCATTCATTCGTTCAACTGAAAAATACGTCGAATAATTTTTCCAACCGATGCGATGGTTTAAAGTCAAAACGAGTGAAAAAAAACATTCATCCTTTCGACTGCAAAATCCATGGTACAATTTTTCCAGCAGATGCGGCGGTAAAAAAAAATCATTCATTCGTTCGACTGCAAAATCCATCGAACAATTTTTCCAACGTATGCGATGGATTAAAGTCCAAACAAGTGAAAAAAAACCATTCATTCGTTCGACTGAAAAATCCATCGAACAATTTTTCCAACAGATGCGATGGTAAAAAAAAACCATTCATACGTTCGACTGCAAAATCCATCGAACAATCTTTCCAACCGATGCGGTTGTTTAAACTCCAAACAAGTGAAAAAAGAAACCATTCATTCGTTCGACTGAAAAATCCATCGAACAATTCTTCCAACCGATGCGATGGTTTAAACTCCAAACAAGTGAAAAAAAACCATTCATTCGTTCGACTGAAAAATCCATCGAACAATTTTTCCAACAGATGCGATGGTAAAAAAAAACCATTCATTCGTTCGACTGCAAAATCCATCGAACAATTTTTCCAACCGATGCGATTGTTTAAAGTCCAAACAAGTGAAAAAAGAAACCATTAATTCGTTCGACTGAAAAATCCATCGAACAATTCTTCCAACCGATGCGATGGTTTAAATCCAAACAAGTGAAAAGAAACCATTCATTCGTTCAACTGAAAAATACGTCGAACAATTTTTCCAACTGATGCGATGGTTTAAAGTCAAAACGAGTGAAAAAAAACATTCATCCTTTCGACTGCAAAATCCATGGTACAATTTTTCCAGCAGATGCGACGGTAAAAAAAAATCATTCATTCGTTCGACTGCAAAATCCATCGAACAATTTTTCCAACCGATGCGATGGTTTAAATCCAAACAATTGAAAAGAAACCATTCATTCGTTCAACTGAAAAATACATCGAACAATTTTTCCAACGTATGCGATGGTAAAAAAAAACCATTCATTCGTTCGACTGCAAAATCCATCGAACAATTTTTCCAACCGATGCGATTGTTTAAAGTCCTAACAAGTGAAAAAAAAACCATTCATTCGTTCGACTGAAAAATCAACCAACAATTTTTCCAACCGATGCGATGGTTTAAACTCCAAACAAGTGAAAAAAAAAACCATTCATTCGTTCGACTGAAAAATCCATCGAACAATTTTTCCAACAGATGCGAAGGTTTAAAGTCCAAACAAGTGAAAAGAAACCATTCATTCGTTCAACTGAAAAATACATCGAACAATTTTTCCAATCGATGCGATGGTTTAAAGTCAAAACGAGTGAAAAAAAACATTCATCCTTTCGACTGCAAAATCCATGGTACAATTTTTCCAGCAGATGCGACGGTAAAAAAAAACCATTCATTCGTTCGACTGCAAAATCCATCGAACAATTTTTCCAATCGATGCGTTGGTTTAAAGTCCAAACAAGTGAAAAAAACCATTCATCCCTTCGACTGCAAAATCCATGGTACAATTTTTCCAGCAGATGCGACGGTAAAAAAAAATCATTCATTCGTTCGACTGCAAAAACCATCGAACAATTTTTCCAACCGACGCGATGGTTTAAAGTCAAACAAGTGAAAAGAAACCATTCATTCGTTCAACTGAAAAATACGTCGAACAATTTTTCCAACCGATGCGATGGTTTATTCATCCTTTCGACTGCAAAATCCATGGTACAATTTTTCCAGCAGATGCGACGGTAAAAAAAAATCATTCATTCGTTCGACTGCAAAATCCATCGAACAATTTTTCCAACGTATGCGATGGATTAAAGTCCAAACAAGTGAAAAAAAACCATTCATTCGTTCGACTGAAAAATCCATCCAACAATTTTTCCAACAGATGCGATTGTTTAAAGTCCAAAAAAGTGAAAAAAACAAACCATTCATTCGTTCGACTGAAAAATACATCGAACAATTCTTCCAACCGATGCGATGGTTTAAACTCCAAACAAGTGAAAAAAAACCATTCATTCGTTCGACTGAAAAATCCATCGAACAATTCTTCCAACCGATGCGAAGGTTTAAAGTCCAAACAAGTGAAAAGAAACCATTCATTCGTTCAACTGAAAAATACATCGAACAATTTTTCCAACCGATGCGATGGTTTAAAGTCAAAACGAGTGAAAAAAAACATTCATCCTTTCGACTGCAAAATCCATGGTACAATTTTTCCAGCAGATGCGACGGTAAAAAAAAACCATTCATTCGTTCGACTGCAAAATCCATCGAACAATTTTTCCAACCGACGCGATGGTTTAAAGTCCAAACAAGTGAAAAAAAACCATTCATTCGTTCGGCTGAAAAATCCATCGAACAATTTTTGCAACCGATGCGATGGTTTAAATCCAAACAAGTGAAAAGAAACCATTCATTCGTTCAACTGAAAAATACGTCGAACAATTTTTCCAACAGATGCGATGGTTTAAAGTCAAAACGAGTGAAAAAAAACATTCATCCTTTCGACTGCAAAATCCATGGTACAATTTTTCCAGCAGATGCGACGGTAAAAAAAAACCATTCATTCGTTCGACTGCAAAATCCATCGAACAATTTTTCCAACCGATGCGATTGTTTAAAGTCCTAACAAGTGAAAAAGAAACCATTCATTCGTTCGACTGAAAAAACAACCAACAATTTTTCCAACCGATGCGATGGTTTAAACTCCAAACAAGTGAAAAAAAACCATTCATTCGTTCGACTGAAAAATCCATCGAACAATTTTTCCAACAGATGCGATGGTAAAAAAAAAAAAAACTTCGTTCGACTGCAAAATCCATCGAACAATTTTTCCAACAGATGCGAAGGTTTAAAGTCCAAACAAGTGAAAAGAAACCATTCATTCGTTCAACTGAAAAATACATCGAACAATTTTTCCAATCGATGCGATGGTTTAAAGTCAAAACGAGTGAAAAAAAAACATTCATCCTTTCGACTGCAAAATCCATGGTACAATTTTTCCAGCAGATGCGACGGTAAAAAAAAATCATTCATTCGTTCGACTGCAAAATCCATCGAACAATTTTTCCAACCGATGCGATGGTTTAAATCCAAACAATTGAAAAGAAACCATTCATTCGTTCAACTGAAAAATACATCGAACAATTTTTCCAACGTATGCGATGGTAAAAAAAAACCATTCATTCGTTCGACTGCAAAATCCATCGAACAATTTTTCCAACCGATGCGATTGTTTAAAGTCCTAACAAGTGAAAAAGAAACCATTCATTCGTTCGACTGAAAAACAACCAACAATTTTTCCAACCGATGCGATGGTTTAAACTCCAAACAAGTGAAAAAAAACCATTCATTCGTTCGACTGAAAAATCCATCGAACAATTTTTCCAACAGATGCGATGGTAAAAAAAAACCATTCATTCGTTCGACTGCAAAATCCATCGAACAATTTTTCCAACAGATGCGAAGGTTTAAAGTCCAAACAAGTGAAAAGAAACCATTCATTCGTTCAACTGAAAAATCTATCGAACAATTTTTCCAATCGATGCGATGGTTTAAAGTCAAAACGAGTGAAAAAAAACATTCATCCTTTCGACTGCAAAATCCATGGTACAATTTTTCCAGCAGATGCGACGGTAAAAAAAAATCATTCATTCGTTCGACTGCAAAATCCATCGAACAATTTTTCCAATCGATGCGTTGGTTTAAAGTCCAAACAAGTGAAAAAAACCATTCATCATTTCGACTGCAAAATCCATGGTACAATTTTTCCAGCAGATGCGACGGTAAAAAAAATCATTCATTCGTTCGACTGCAAAATCCATCGAACAATTTTTCCAACCGACGCGATGGTTTAAAGTCAAAACAAGTGAAAAAAAACCATTCATTCGTTCGGCTGAAAAATCCATCGAACAATTTTTCCAACCGATGCGATGGTTTAAATCCAAACAAGTGAAAAGAAACCATTCATTCGTTCAACTGAAAAATACGTCGAACAATTTTTCCAACCGATGCGATGGTTTAAAGTCAAAACGAGTGAAAAAAAACATTCATCCTTTCGACTGCAAAATCCATGGTACAATTTTTCCAACAGATGCGACGGTAAAAAAAAATCATTCATTCGTTCGACTGCAAAATCCATCGAACAATTTTTCCAACGTATGCGATGGATTAAAGTCCAAACAAGTGAAAAAAAACCATTCATTCGTTCGACTGAAAAATCTATCGAACAATTTTTCCAATCGATGCGATGGTTTAAATCCAAACAAGTGAAAAGAAACCATTCATCCGTTCAACTGAAAAATACGTCGAACAATTTTTCCAACCGATGCGATGGTTTAAACTCCAAACAAGTGAAAAGAAACCATTCATTCGTTCAACTGAAAAATACGTCGAACAATTTTTCCAACCGATGCGATGGTTTAAAGTCAAAACGAGTGAAAAAAAACATTCATCCTTTCGACTGCAAAATCCATGGTACAATTTTTCCAACAGATGCGACGGTAAAAAAAAATCATTCATTCGTTCGACTGCAAAATCCATCGAACAATTTTTCCAACGTATGCGATGGATTAAAGTCCAAACAAGTGAAAAAAAACCATTCATTCGTTCGACTGAAAAATCTATCGAACAATTTTTCCAACAGATGCGATGGTAAAAAAAAACCATTCATTCGTTCGACTGCAAAATCCATCGAACAATTTTTCCAACCGATGCGATTGTTTAAAGTCCAAACAAGTGAAAAAAGAAACCATTCATTCGTTCGACTGAAAAATCCATCGAACAATTCTTCCAACCGATGCGATGGTTTAAATCCAAACAAGTGAAAAGAAACCATTCATTCGTTCAACTGAAAAATACATCGAACAATTTTTCCAACCGATGCGATGGTTTAAATCCAAACAAGTGAAAAGAAACCATTCATCCGTTCAACTGAAAAATACGTCGAATAATTTTTCCAACCGATGCGATGGTTTAAAGTCAAAACGAGTGAAAAAAAACATTCATCCTTTCGACTGCAAAATCCATGGTACAATTTTTCCAGCAGATGCGACGGTAAAAAAAAACCATTCATTCGTTCGACTGCAAAATCCATCGAACAATTTTTCCAACCGATGCGATTGTTTAAAGTCCTAACAAGTGAAAAAAACCATTCATCCTTTCGACTGCAAAATCCATGGTACAATTTTTCCAGCAGATGCGACGGTAAAAAAAAATCATTCATTCGTTCGACTGCAAAATCCATCGAACAATTTTTCCAACCGACGCGATGGTTTAAAGTCCAAACAAGTGAAAAAAAAAATTCATTCGTTCGGCTGAAAAATCCATCGAACAATTTTTTAAACCGATGCGATGGTTTAAATCCAAACAAGTGAAAAGAAACCATTCATTCGTTCAACTGAAAAATACGTCGAACAATTTTTCCAACCGATGCGATGGTTTATTCATCCTTTCGACTGCAAAATCCATGGTACAATTTTTCCAGCAGATGCGACGGTAAAAAAAAATCATTCATTCGTTCGACTGCAAAATCCATCGAACAATTTTTCCAACCGATGCGATTGTTTAAAGTCCTAACAAGTGAAAAAGAAACCATTCATTCGTTCGACTGAAAAATCCATCCAACAATTTTTCCAACAGATGCGATTGTTTAAAGTCCAAAAAAGTGAAAAAACAAACCATTCATTCGTTCGGCTGAAAAATACATCGAACAATTCTTCCAACCGATGCGATGGTTTAAACTCCAAACAAGTGAAAAAAAACCATTCATTCGTTCGACTGAAAAATCCATCGAACAATTCTTCCAACCGATGCGAAGGTTTAAAGTCCAAACAAGTGAAAAGAAACCATTCATTCGTTCAACTGAAAAATACATCGAACAATTTTTCCAACCGATGCGATGGTTTAAAGTCAAAACGAGTGAAAAAAAACATTCATCCTTTCGACTGCAAAATCCATGGTACAATTTTTCCAGCAGATGCGACGGTAAAAAAAAACCACTCATTCGTTCGACTGCAAAATCCATCGAACAATTTTTCCAACCGACGCGATGGTTTAAAGTCCAAACAAGTGAAAAAAAACCATTCATTCGTTCGGCTGAAAAATCCATCGAACAATTTTTGCAACCGATGCGATGGTTTAAATCCAAACAAGTGAAAAGAAACCATTCATTCGTTCAACTGAAAAATACGTCGAACAATTTTTCCAACAGATGCGATGGTTTAAAGTCAAAACGAGTGAAAAAAAACATTCAATCCATGGTACAATTTTTCCAGCAGATGCGACGGTAAAAAAAAACCATTCATTCGTTCGACTGCAAAATCCATCGAACAATTTTTCCAACCGATGCGATTGTTTAAAGTCCTAACAAGTGAAAAAGAAACCATTCATTCGTTCGACTGAAAAAACAACCAACAATTTTTCCAACCGATGCGATGGTTTAAACTCCAAACAAGTGAAAAAAAACCATTCATTCGTTCGACTGAAAAATCCATCGAACAATTTTTCCAACAGATGCGATGGTAAAAAAAAAAAACTTCATTCGACTGCAAAATCCATCGAACAATTTTTCCAACAGATGCGAAGGTTTAAAGTCCAAACAAGTGAAAAGAAACCATTCATTCGTTCAACTGAAAAATACATCGAACAATTTTTCCAATCGATGCGATGGTTTAAAGTCAAAACGAGTGAAAAAAAAAAATTCATCCTTTCGACTGCAAAATCCATGGTACAATTTTTCCAGCAGATGCGACGGTAAAAAAAAATCATTCATTCGTTCGACTGCAAAATCCATCGAACAATTTTTCCAACCGATGCGATGGTTTAAATCCAAACAATTGAAAAGAAACCATTCATTCGTTCAACTGAAAAATACATCGAACAATTTTTCCAACGTATGCGATGGTAAAAAAAAACCATTCATTCGTTCGACTGCAAAATCCATCGAACAATTTTTCCAACCGATGCGATTGTTTAAAGTCCTAACAAGTGAAAAAGAAACCATTCATTCGTTCGACTGAAAAAACAACCAACAATTTTTCCAACCGATGCGATGGTTTAAACTCCAAACAAGTGAAAAAAAACCATTCATTCGTTCGACTGAAAAATCCATCGAACAACTTTTCCAACAGATGCGATGGTAAAAAAAAACCATTCATTCGTTCGACTGCAAAATCCATCGAACAATTTTTCCAACAGATGCGAAGGTTTAAAGTCCAAACAAGTGAAAAGAAACCATTCATTCGTTCAACTGAAAAATACATCGAACAATTTTTCCAATCGATGCGATGGTTTAAAGTCAAAACGAGTGAAAAAAACATTCATCCTTTCGACTGCAAAATCCATGGTACAATTTTTCCAGCAGATGCGACGGTAAAAAAAAATCATTCATTCGTTCGACTGCAAAATCCATCGAACAATTTTTCCAATCGATGCGTTGGTTTAAAGTCCAAACAAGTGAAAAAAACCATTCATCATTTCGACTGCAAAATCCATGGTACAATTTTTCCAGCAGATGCGACGGTAAAAAAAAATCATTCATTCGTTCGACTGCAAAATCCATCGAACAATTTTTCCAACCGACGCGATGGTTTAAAGTCAAAACAAGTGAAAAAAAACCATTCATTCGTTCGGCTGAAAAATCCATCGAACAATTTTTCCAACCGATGCGATGGTTTAAATCCAAACAAGTGAAAAGAAACCATTCATTCGTTCAACTGAAAAATACGTCGAACAATTTTTCCAACCGATGCGATGGTTTATTCATCCTTTCGACTGCAAAATCCATGGTACAATTTTTCCAGCAGATGCGACGGTAAAAAAAAATCATTCATTCGTTCGACTGCAAAATCCATCGAACAATTTTTCCAACGTATGCGATGGATTAAAGTCCAAACAAGTGAAAAAAAAACCATTCATTCGTTCGACTGAAAAATCCATCGAACAATTTTTCCAACAGATGCGATGGCAAAAAAAACCATTCATTCGTTCGACTGCAAAATCCATCGAACAATTTTTCCAACGTATGCGATGGATTAAAGTCCAAACAAGTGAAAAAAAACCATTCATTCGTTCGACTGAAAAATCCATCGAACAATTTTTCCAACAGATGCGATGGTAAAAAGAAACCATTCATTCGTTCGACTGCAAAATCCATCGAACAATTTTTCCAGCTGATGCGATGGTTTAAAGTCCAAACAAGTGAAAAGAAACCATTCATTCGTTCAACTGAAAAATACATCGAACAATTTTTCCAACCGATGCGATGGTTTAAAGTCAAAACGAGTGAAAAAAAACATTCATCCTTTCGACTGCAAAATCCATGGTGCAATTTTACCAGCAGATGCAACGGTAAAAAAAAATCATTCATTCGTTCGACTGCAAAATCCATCGAACAATTTTTCCAACCGACGCGATGGTTTAAAGTCCAAACAAGTGAAAAAAAACCATTCATTCGTTCGGCTGAAAAATCCATCGAACAATTTTTCCAACCTATGCGATGGTTTAAATCCAAACAAGTGAAAAGAAACCATTCATTCGTTCAACTGAAAAATACGTCGAACAATTTTTCCAACCGATGCGATGGTTTAAAGTCAAAACGAGTGAAAAAAAACATTCATCCTTTCGAC